>JAPYZF010000397.1:0-110428 GCA_030523045.1 Meteorus cinctellus
CACAAAACCTTTCTGGAAATACTTTGAAACCATCATGAAATCATAATGTTTTCAGAATGCTTTCAGATTGTTTTCCGAATGATTTTAAAGTCGCAAGGGTTTCTAAAATATTCTTTGAATCTTTGAAGCTCTCTTCAATATAAGAAGAAGTAGCACGCAGATGATTATACTTTATGCAAACTTTTGACCATAGAGGGAATTCTTTCAATTTTTCTTTGAATGGTGTGCTGAATTTAGGTAAATAAAAACAATTTAGTTTAGATCCAGTTTTGATTATAGTTATAGAGTGGTTCTCCACTTTAACTAACCTACTTAATATTTCTTCTGAGTCATTTATTTTATTTTTTTCATCGCGAAGTAAATTTTTTCTTTCAGGGTCAAAGTTAGAGTCAATCTGGCATATATTTTCTTCCATTTCATTAATAAAAGCTTCAATATTCTTTGTCGATATTAGATTTTCTAATATTTGCCTTGCTTTTAATGCCGTTAGAAATTCATTTTTAAATTTATAATCGACTATTGTATCTTCAAATTCGACATTACTTATAATAAAAATCAGAATAGCAAGCTGTTCAAGAGTTTTAAAGTCTTTTGAGTCAATGACAAGCCCAACACAGTATAAATAAAAAGATTTTATACTTTTTTGTACAACAAAGTTCCACAGCTTCCATCTAGTCACTGAATGCAAAAAGTGCGCAGTATCTAGCCGTATATATGTTTTCATAGATTTTGGTATAGTATTTGTTCGAGCGTTTTGAAAACATGTTTCCAAATATTGGGATAATGAGAACTTATTAAATTCCAAACAACTTGCATTAAGATATCGCCATAATGCTTGCTTTCTAATTAAAAATTAAATTGATACAGATGATATGAGGATATGAGGAAGCAATCATAATCATTACTACTGCTATTATTATTATTATTATTATTATTAAGCATTTTTCAATATTATTATTGTCTTAAAATAAACTTTTTCACCTTTTGTAGCTTCATGAGAGCAATTTATTGAAAGTTCGCGCATGCGCAGAAGTATTTATTTGTGGTTATTGTGGGGTTACCAACCTCTAGGAATTGAAGTATTGATACTGATTAGGTACAAAAATATTTATTTAAATCAAATATCAAAGGTGATCAAAGGATTAACGGAAATAATGGTGCGAACATGTCTTCTTGGTTCGAAGGTCGCGTCTCGAGTCTCCACAGCTATGGCGCGTCGCCACAGCGGTGTTCGATGATTTCCCTTCGCGCCACTGGTCTCTATTGGCTAAAATAAACTACTAACCGTTCTATGCACATTTATCTTTAGGTCTGCCTATGTTCACGCTGTGTTTTACTCTCCCATGAGTATAATAATAGGTAGAGTGGATTGTACGCTATAAACACTGTGAGTGCGGCCTATGACGCAGCGAGTGAATTATATCTCGAAACTCGATATATCGATATATATAGTAAATCGAAACTTATCACAGAAATCCATCACCAATCGATCATCGCATTGTGTTTATTGAAGTAGGAGAAAAGTTGAAACTGATTCTAACTCAACAAATATTAATTTTTGATAGAATTTCTCTATATTTCTGCAAGCTGAAAATATTTAAGCAAAAAAAAATTTGAAATTATGACAAAACACGGTAGAAATTGTACAGCAGGCGCTGTTTACACTTATCATGAAAAGAAAAAAGATGCCATTGCATCAGGTTATGGGACAAACAGTCACAGAATTGGTAAGGATTCAGTCAAAGGATTCGACTGTTGCTGTTTGACACTTCAGCCCTGCAGAAATCCTGTTATTACGTACGTTGATGTAAAAATTCTGATTATTCAGTTATTAATGGATTAATATTTCAATAAAATACTAGAGCTAACCTTAAATTTTTTCAGTACTGATGGTTATTTGTTTGATAAAGAAGCGATTTTGGAGTATATACTTACAAAGAAGCGAGAAATTTCGAGAAAATTGAAAGAATATGAAACTCAAAAGCGAAAAGAAGAGGTCAATATTATTATCCATAGGATAGATCAAAAAGAATTTGGGATAGTACACAATTCTTAATGTTATTCTAGGAATTTGTTTCCAAAAATCGTATCGACTCACAGCATAGAATTTTTAATATGCATTCTTATTCATTTTCGGGTTATTAAAAGACTACATACGATGACCACATTTTTGATAGAAACTACTTTGATATGTTTGTCATCAGTATTTTTTCATTCGTGAGGAAAACACAGGAAAACATATAAGTATTGGAACTGCATAATATGCACTTGCACATTCATTTCGAAGGTGTTGAGAAATTATTTGAGGGATAACTTTTTACGTTACAATACAATATTAATTCATACTTTTTCATAATCTTCATACTCATTGTGATTCTGTTTCATATTCAGGAGAAGGTAAAAGATCTTACAGTACAGGAAGAACTGGAGAAGTTGGAAAATTTTCTGAAATGCGAGAAAAATATTGTGTCACGTTCAACAGAAAGAAAACTCGAAGGAAGATCATCCAACTCTATTTCAAATATGGCCAATGGTAAAGATAGAAGTTTACCTAGTTTCTGGATTCCATCGAAAACTCCAGAAGCCAAAGCAGCAACTTTGAACAAACCAACCAAAGTGATATATTGTCCAGTCAGTGACAAGCCACTCAAATTGAAAGATTTGATACCGATAAAATTCACTGAGATCCGAGACCCAAGCGACAAAAAATCGTTGATTGTGAAGGAGGCGAGGTACATGTGTCCCATTACACACGATGTTCTTGGCAATAGCGTTCCATGTGCTGTTATAAAAACTACGTGAGTGAATTTAACTACCCCAAAATGTCTCGATTCATGGTGCATTCCGTTGAAAGTATGAGAGCTTTCGTATGATTTTTCTCTAAGGAACAACTGTATTGAACGTTAAGGAACTACGCAAATTTTGTCATAAATCTGAATGAAGATACGTTGTAGAGTTCCTTCAGAGAAAAAGTACTTTGAACAATATCACTATCGAAAGCAAAATATACTCTTCGTCCATCCTTTTTTTTTGCTGTATTTCTTCAATTATTCATTGTTACATTATTTGTTTATCAGCGGTGATGTAGTGACAATGGAGTGTGTCGAAAAACTTATAAAGAAAGATTGGATCAATCCGTTGGATAATTCAAAAATATCAGAGAGTGACATCATTCCACTACAACGGGTAAATATATCACTCTCATGTTCAATTTTCTTCGCCAACTCGATGCTCAGTTTGGATTCAATTATGTACTTCCTCATTTTTTCACAGGGTGGGACAGGATATGCTGCGGCCAATGACAATCTGGAGGGAAAACATGAGAGACCAGTGTTACAGGCGTAATTTTTCAATATGTCGATATATTGAAATTCTGAAACTCATATTATAAATCCATATTTGATTACGCGAAACATGAAAAAATGTAATGTGTGATACAATACAAACAACGTATGTGGCCTAAACGAAAGAATATGTGAAGATCATATGACCTAATTTACAAACTTATTTTTACAACATTACTTAAACAAATTACGAAATTATTAGTAAAAGGTAGAATGCCTGATGAACTCTCGGAGTTTTCCCGTTTGAGGATAATAATTGATGTCTACGTAATTATATGTTGCATCGATGCCAACGGGCGATTTGATTACGCTGCCTTCAGTATATGTTACTCTTATAAATAGCATTATGTACGTGAAATCGAGTGGCGTACATGTAACGTGCAACATTTGATTAATCGTTGCACGTTTATAACATAACGAAGCAAATATAAAGGAGTAAATACAAAATTAGTAAGAGTTATTGTCTTATTGCAGTATGATTAGAGAAGAGGGGATAATCAATTGTTTTCTGATAACTACACAGGTGGCAACGAGATTACAAATTCTCTACTCTCTCACTCATATTTAGCCGTTGATAACCAATTGAAAAATTAAAAAACTATAGAGTTACTTCATAGAGCTTTTGTTTATGGCCCTCTGCATGTCACAAGTAACACAATTTCAATTGTACATTTTGGTTCAACAAACGAAAACTGGTGATTGCAACCAGGAGGATAAAATTAGAGAAAAAACCTATCGACCTTCACGAAGCCGTGTCCCATGAAATGGTAAAACTGGTTAGTCAGAATTCAAAGTTCAGCAATTTTCAATCGATCATAGTTTGACCACGACCATATTCATTGTCGAAACAGAAAAAAAAAACAAGTTTTATGGTGCATCATTTATTCATGGTATTTGATAGTATCTGTTGAGTATAGAACTCGAATCAAAGGGATTGGGCTGAGAGAAGTATTCGGGAATGAATCAATCAAAATTAGTTGCATTGTTTCTCGCATGATGTTAACATTTTAGGGTCATGAGAGGGCAACTGGAACATCATGACACTCAAAGATTAAGATAATTTTAGTTTATCTTGTTTTTAAACAATGGGATCAATTATACATTGCATTGATATTTTTGAAAAATAAAAGATTTTCATAATGTCAATCTATGTATTTATCAAATTAATTGGTCATCAGTAATTAATGCACCACTTGGATTGTAATATGATGAATGGATTTGTAACATTGGATAAAGTTATTCCAAGTAATCACGTGTGATCATAACGAGCAACGTAACTGAATCTCTGTTCATGGCAGGGGATTTGTATCAGCCGATTGGTGTGCATATACAAGTACATAAAACAGGAGTTATGCAATATTCGTGTTGCGTGTGTAGGTCCGCGCCGACGGCAATGCGTTACCACATACCGATAAAGCTTCAGCACGATTCTGGATGCGGTCATTTTCCCACCGCGTTACGAAACTCTCCTCCTATGTCTATGCAATAACGTTAAATCGCTAAATACGAATAATTATATGTTGATTCGAAAAAATGGAGCCAAAAATAAATTTGCATAAAGGACAGAATATATTTGTATTAGATATTTCACGTATAATTTGAAATTCGTCGTAGAAAATGCATACCCCAAGTCAGTCTGATAACACTTATGTAATCGCGATTGGATCCAATCGGGGTTAATAGGGGAAAAAAAATTGTTTTGACGATAGTGAGGTTGTCGACATTAATGCTTTCCTTCCTTATACTATATATTATGGATTATGAAACAATGCAAGTTACACTATGAGCTATTGATAGTTATGCGCGCGGTGCAGACCTTGAATAAATAATTGGTATAACGCGATATTAGTTATAAGGAAGCCGCGTTAATACACCATTACTGTACAATCCGATAGTAACGGTTTTTGAAGTTTTACAATGTATACAGTCATCGGCGAAAATAATGCACGACTTGCGCATCCTTAAAAAGTTTTCATTTATTCATTAATCTGAAATTGATGATGAGCTGGAAATTGTGTGACGTGGATAATAAAGATGATGATGTTGCGATGTGATTCTAATGCAAATTCCCTACGTACATTTTGAAGGGTTCATATAATTCACAATCAAGAATTAAATACAAGCAATCAAGCCGCTTTATAAATGACCAAGCGCGTATGCGGTCGTATCTGTCGAAAGTCAAGAGGAAATCCAACTAATTTCGTATAGTGTGTAGAGAAGGAATATAGATGGAGGAGAAAAGGTGTAGAATTTTGGGAATTGTATGTGAGTTCCTAACATGGCGATTCTCTATGTAGCACGATAATTACATGGAAATCTAAGAATTCGACCAGAATATGTATACAAACGGGTGTATTATTTAAGTTTTGAGAGAAAAACTGGGGCTAATCATCCTCAAAATTGTATTGGATGGTCGCAACTTCAAGTGGATACATTGACTCGGAGCATGACCCCTCAGTATAATAACTCTCAGTAGAATTTATTGTTTCCAAGATTAATTCTTTACAATAAACCATAATATTCAACCTCTTCATTATGAATTCACAAAGATTATATTCTCGTTGAAAAACAGTTGAATGATTTTATTTCATATAAAAGTACATCAGTCATCACGCTCTGCCAGAATGATCATTTTTCCTTTTACGTATTTATGTTTTTTGTATTATGGAATGTTCAAGAAAATGGAAAAAAAAGAGTTGCATGAAAAAAACTTGTGTTGACAAGATAATATCTATAAATATCTGAGACAAAGTGAACTATAAATTGATCATCCATACTCTCGGATTTATTTGTCATCAAAAGTTGAGGGTGTTCTTTCTTTTTTGCGTCAATTGATTCACTTCAACATAATCCAATTGGATTTCCATCGTCTAATTGGTCGAATCGCGTCACAACCAAAAGAACAGACGAGATCGATTTTTCTCGAAGAAATTGCAAAATGCAGATACTCAACTTTAATGCTTCATATTTCCTGTTCTACTCATCGTGTAGACATGAATAAACAGTCATTTTTTACAGAATTTAATATTCAATAGGAATATGATTGTTATGACATTGTAACGAAACAAATCTAATTATTCAATACACACTTGACAAACTCAATTTTTTTACGCTTCTTATTCTTCATTATGGGAATCTAAGTCTACAAATTGTATAAAACCGAAAGTAATTAATTTCTAATCAATTCACCACGTCGCGGCGGTAATAATTTTTGTCTTTGGTAACTTGCTTGAAATATTTATACAGCAAAAACGTCAGCAGAATCAACGGAGATCAAAGGTCAATGTTGAAGTTCAATCCTCTTAAATATTCACGTACTATAATTATATAGTATCTCTACATATAATTTTTATTATGTTATACACATATAAATGCTGCGAATTCTATGAAGATAAAATTACGTGTACGTCTGAACAATAAAATATATCGAATAATTTCATACTCTATACTATTTGTATTCGCAATTACAATTGAGTAGAAGAAAGAGCGTATACAGTTAAATAGATGGTGTATGACTGGCGGAAGGAAGGAAGGGGGGGGGGGGGGGAAAAGTGTGTAGAATGGAAAATAGAGGGTTCCTCATAAACAAGACACGATCCGTCAACTGCAGTTGGCGAATACAATGTTTACATAACTGTATTGGGATCTATTGTGAATTGATTTATATAGTTGACAATTTGAGCGTGGATTATGTAATACAAGATTCATTGTCATTCGTGTGGAAAAAATGAAAAATTTACGGAATGCAAGAATTTTAAGTGATAAAATTGAGTAATAAGTCACAACAGTCATTGACAATATAATATTTTCACATATATTATATTCTTGTTGCGCATGGAAGAACCCAATGCGAAAATCATCTTTATCTCGAATACGCGACTCGTCAAGCAAACTCACGGTGAAACAATAAATTAAAAGCCAATTATAGAAGTCTTGTACGCGGGAATGATGTCAGACCTTTCCAAGGGTTTCATTCAAGTATCCTTATTTGCTTACTCAATCGACAAAATAATTAACGCCATTGGGTTTAATATATAATGAAAATCCATTTTAAATTATGTATTGAGAGAAGAAATATTGAAAGATATGAAAAGTCCTCTTTAAAAATGAGGAAATAAGGGAATATTGCAAGAAATTCATTTTTTAAGAACTGTTGGTGTGATAAATTATTTATTGAATGTGCAAAGTTCATTTGTATCTCCATTTTTACATGAAATCCTCATTTTAAGATGAAATTTGTATGTTCAGAAACGTCATATTCATCTCACTTCAATGAAAATATTACATACCTACTTTTGTTATTGGCATGAAAATTTCGTTGAACTCATTTCGGTTGAGGTAAAATTGATTCCAGAAATTTACATCGTCAGCAAAAAGGCGAGTTAATCATTGTTCATTATTCTAAAAAAAAAAGAAGCTTAATAGGATAGGTGAAAAAATGTCTTTTGAATCCATGGTTGAATCGTGAAAATTTCTCAAGTTGTACTTTTGTTACGTATCGCCAGAAAAGTTGTTCAAATTTTATTCTCTCATAGAGTTGTAACTAACGTTGAACAAATGCTGATGAACAAAGTTCATGAAGTTAACTCAATTATGTTCACATGAAAACGAGCAAAATTTTGAAACTCACTAGATCTTCATAATTGTATGGATTCTCAAGAAAGCCATCAATCGACATCAATCTTCATAAACAAAAGAATAGAGTAGAGGTATTGAAAGCGAGAGTGAACACAAGCGAGAATTACATTCAAAGATACTTATAACGATCATTGGCAACGCATTAATCACTATTTAATTACCAACTAACACTCGAACACAAAATAAAAATAACATCGATTATGTTCCAATGTGTATGTTGAAAATCCCGATACAAAATACTGCGAAAGAAATGAAATATAGTAATAATTCTGTGTATTCATCATGAGATAACATCTCGAGTGAACACTGCCCGTCGGTCCTGGGTCATTTTACCAATCAACCGTTCTCGAAGAGAGAAGAAAAAATAGAACAGGTGTTAACACACGACTAAGTAAGACACATGTACAAGGTAAAGAAGAAATGGAGAGGAAAAAAAATATGGGGTGATGTGAATTCTGGGAGTTGATACAAGTTTCGCATTTCACTATACAGATGTATTGGAATCTGAGAGTTGATTCTGCAACAGTATGCGCAACATCCCCTTATAAACTTTTTTACAATAAAAAAACACAAGTAATAACAAGTGAATGGAAATAACGTGCGGTAAAAATGAAATAAATAGTGAAGGAGGTGGAGAGTAATATGGAGTATGAGGAGGGCAGCGTAGGTGGTTGACAAGAGGGGATATAACAACATAGTCACTTCAAACGCCCATGTGTACCATCATCTCCCTTTCGATAATGATGATTCATGCGATAAACGCTCGCATCGACTGCAACCGCCCCTGGTATACCTTGTTCAACGCTAATTAATACCATTTTCAATCTACAAAGAGACACATTCGCAGCAGTTAATCTTGCATGACCTCGGACTATCCTGTCATTTTTATTTCATCCATTTATATATATGAAGATTTATCTCTGTTCATTTTTCCTTTCTTCTCAATATTATTTATCTTTATTTCAACTTTTTTCATATGGAATGTTTGACGGAAAGACGAGACGATATATATGGATATGTAACATTCTGAGAGGTTTGCAAGAGAGCGAAGAGAAAAACAAAAAAAATTGAGCAACGGAGCATATGTATTCATGTGTGTAGGGGAGAAGGATGGGAAGAGAAAACTTTTGAGGATTCTGTATTGTATCATTGAAGTAATATGGATATATACACAGACATATATACGTGTTGTGCACCCCAACGTGTGTATGTGTGTGTGCCCACGTATATTTGAAATAGTAATAAAATATCAACTGTGAGGATGTGAGTTTGTTAATTCATCATGATTTAAAATGTTGTATTGGCTTTTTAAGTATGTCTGATTTTCCAATAGTGTGATTTTCATCATATTTATCTCGCAAACTCATCAAGAAATTTCTCAACTTCAACCATCGTATTCTCACAGAAGAAAGATGAGAAGTAGAATAATGTTAAGAACAAAATCTTGAATAATTCCTCTAAAAATCACTTGGGATCGAAATGTTATTTGTTTTTGTGATTTCTTTTTTATTTTTTTGTTTTTTTTTTCACAAATTCAATCACATCCTTGTCATGAGATGTTGTCCGAAGATATTTGTAATGAGATGTTAAACTCTTGCATAAGATGAAGGGGCACGAGGTGACGGTGGAGAAGGCTCAGAAGGTGGTTGCGTGCACTTTGGGGGTGGCGCCGACTATGTACTCCCATTCGGAGGGTAGTATTGCAAAAACGCTGATACGCAGGGCGGTTTTAGTCACTCCCACCTGCGGCGCATTACGAGAAGCGCGAGCTATCCACTACCATATAATAATACTCACTGTATATTCTCTAGTAGACTAGTCATAAGACCACGTGGCAAATACCACCACGCTGACAGTCGGTCTGCACCTTTCGCATTTCGTTCAGTAGAGTTTCCGCGTTACTAGCGCGCGATTCCACAATCGTTATATTTCACTCGATTTATTCACCTCGCAATTGAGTCATTAAATAATTGTCAAATAGTTATTGTGCTCCATTACCCTGAAACAAACATTTTAGTAGAATAATATAGGAGCTCTAAAATATAAATGAATGAAAATAACTGAATATGCATATGACTAATGAACAAAATTCAGTGGCAATAGACAATATTTTGAAGAGCTTGGTGTTGATAGATGCTTGAAAGAATTAATTTTGGCGGCGTGCGCCGACGGCGGAAACGAAAACAATTAATTTTACATATCAACAAGTCATAACAAGATTAATCGCTAAACTATCATCATGAATTTATTGAATTATATTTTGAATGACAATTAGGCAAGGTAATGTGAATAGTTATTTTTCAATCATTGTGGTGCAACGACGATGCGGTGTGATTTATTATTCTCCCGCGCTGGATGTACGACTTATTCGGTAAAAAAAAATTTTTTTCACATATATGTTTTTATTTATTTTTAGTGGCAGAATTATCGATCAGTATGTAAGACAGTCTATCATTAAATAATTACATTTATATAGATTTCATACAGGCTTTAAAATGCATATAACGCATAAATACTCAATACTGACAAAGTGTACTTCGGACATTGCGCAAATCACGGCCTATTATAACGTCTCGATATGTCCGTATCGAGATTGTCATCGCCTGGCTACACTTTTTATTCTCACTTTTTTCTCTTCACATTTTTTATTCTCTTTATTACTATAATTTCTTCATTTTTTCCCTCTCATTTCCGTGTTTTTTTGTTCACAAAGGTCACCCTGACAATTTTCGTATAAACGTTATTTCAAAGGAGAAATTAAATTTATCGAAACATAAATTCTTACTTCATTCCATGCAATTTTCTTATGACTGTATTGAAATTGGACATTTTTTTCGTTTCTATGGTTTATTATTTCCTTAATGTCAGAAGACACTTTCGTTTATAATGGAACTGTGATATATATATGAAGAAAATTAGGATGGAAGAAAATTGGTACACGGAGACTTTTTGAATTATTCAACTGTAATTGAAATACTATATGAATGAAAATGTAATGGTTTGTTTATGGCTACAGATAAGAGTGAATCGGCGTGGAATTTTAGTGGCGCAAGTAGCGATCCGGACTCCACAAATGTGGGGCAAAAAGATGAAAGCAGCAGTGTAACGAATAACAATAGTGTGTTGTCCCACAACAATAGCAAAAATAAAAAAGACAAACTTAATATACCTGAAGAATTGGAAAAATTCCTCCGCTATCGTAGCTGCATCGCTAATAATCGAGAAATGGTGGCGCAAAACATGGCTCAGAGCTACAACGAGCTCTTTCATGCTACTCAAGAACCTCAAGAAATCATAACTTTAGATCAATTGAGCCCTGATGGCCGAAGTTTATCAACTTCTAACACCAGTTCGAATATTCATGTTGGTAGTGAGTCCGAAAGACGTTTACACCAATCACATCAACAACAGCAGCAACAGGGAAGAACGTACTATAATCTTTCGGCACTTTCGAAGTAAGTTAATGGATGTGTTTTGTTTTTTGTATTTTTAATTTACTGTGAAATTTTCCGAAAAAACAGCACGACGTTCATAAGTGGTAGAACCATTGATTTAATCGAGAAATTTTGTATACTATACAATTGGAAATGAGAAGCACACTGTTTGAGCAAATATTTTTCACTACAAGATAAGAAGAATATTTTGTTTATAGTTGCGGCGCGATGAAAACCCGCACGGATCTGCGGTTATCTAAGAACGAATTATAACAAAAGTCATAGCGGACTTTCCAATAATTTAAATTTTCGTACAATTTTATAATGAGATTTTGTTATGTTACGGGTTTTTGGCTGGTTATGAACGAAGTAAAAATTTCGATTGAATATTTTTCCTTTTGTATTTGAAATAAACCTTTAAAAAAATTCGATTTAGGATATACGTTGGTGGTGCGGTTTCTTTCATTGAGTTCTGTACAAAAAGAATAAAATAGTAATTCCTTATTTGAAATTTCATCACTTAATTGTCATTAACGCTGATGATGTTATAGAGTTTTTATGCAGTTCGAATATCATTACATGAATAATTGTGTCTAGAGAATGTGAGGACATATGAGAAGTGCATTGAACATCAAACGTGTATGATTTGGAGAGAAATATGAATATTAACTCTTGAACAAGGGTTATATATTTGAAATTCAATAATATGACGATCATTTTGGTATTTTCTAAATTCAATAATTATTGTCAATATCTGTATGATGAATAAAAATCAGTGCACATTTCGTGAATTAAGTCTGGAAAATCTCGAAATATTCATTGCAATTCAAACTGCTGCATTTATTCCATTGATTATATGTCATAATGACGTCAATATTTTAGTGCATATATTTCATCAGACAACTTAGGTCAATACAATCTGTTTAGTGTACCAGGTTGTTTGTGACATTGATAGTGTATTTCTTCAAAACGCCATCATGAATTGTAATACAGTTTCTCGCAAACATTTTATCATACATCATGATAAATTTTGGACAGATTTTTACCGTTGAAAGTTTTGGTCATCTTTGAATTTATCTGATGGCTTTTTCATCGTTATTATATATGTGATTCGATTGTTCATCATCAGACCTGCACACATTCGTTTCAACAACTCTCACATTTTTCATTCGTATACAATTTGAGTTGGTTTGAATCAGATTTTATCGTTTTATTTGCCATGATCTGTCTTTTATTTCATCCCGATTGTGACTTTTATGATTTTCATGAGTCCACAATTATTCAACCCATCATAGAATGGTTTTTTGATGATTCGAATTATTTTGCCTTGATAATTTAAATTTGCAAGTCTGGAATTACGGCTGTGATTTGTGCGCTGATTCAGTTATACTTTTGTATATCACATAGACGGAATATATATCTAAAAAATGTAGTCGGTCAAAGCACCAGAACGATTTTTGGTGATTGGTATTAACGCTCACCTAAACCCGATCGGGACAAATATTTTTTATCCAATTTATATGATGTGAAGTGATTCGAAATAGAAAAAAAATGTATCAGGCACAGGAATATTTTGCCCTGAATTCGATGATACTACGTACGCGGTCTGTGACCGCGATCACTACTCATATAGGCGAAGATATGAAGTGTTTTAGGTGAGAAGTTTACACGCTTGGAAACATACGAGAAGTGATTGCAAGACGCCAAATAGAATTTTGATTTCAGAAGGTTTATCACAAGAGCTATTTAAGATCCCTATCAAACCATTGAGTTATTCAAAATATTTTGATCAATCATCCAATTTCAGAATTCTAACTCTCAAATGCATGCAGAGGAATCGTATGATCTCGTGAAAAATTGTGATAAACTCATGCCCTCATGCATTGTCACGAAAAATAGTCCATCACGTGATGCTCCGTTGATAATTCTCCTTCATAATTCAGATGTCTAATTTTTCCTAATTCTCTACATGGAGACAAAAAAGTTTATTAGGTGAAATGTATTCAATGTATATCGCCTTGTCAAAAAATGTGAGGATGTATTTCAAAATGCGTGGTTTCGAAATCAATGGAAAAAGGAACAAGTTCGCGAGAGATATAAACTAGCCCACCCGCCTGACCTGTCATCTACTTTCAATATCTGCTGACAGTAACAAAACATTAATGTTGTACTCTCCCTCTCAGCAATATGACAAAGGCGAAATCCTTGTGTACATTGTGCATCACGTTATTGAGAGATACATTTTAACATCGATGTTGTGTTACTGTTATTCAATGTCCATTGGGTAATGTATCATGTCATTATTCTATACAATTACCTACGTAGCCACGGAGAGGAGAGATGTTATAAGTACGTGAAGACAAAAAAAAGGGAAAATGTGGCTGTAGATGACATCCATTGATATACAAACAAGATTCGGTATAAAAATAAATTAACATGCATCTAATGTTTGGTTAAATAATTATCGAGACAGCTTTGATGATTACTCAAAAATGTTTCAATTTTCTAACGTTCGTATTTACACTTTATAAGAATAGTGATAGGAAATGTGTCGAATATATTTTCATCGAAATATCTGTTTATTGTTCATCAAATTGTATTGAAAGGCCAGGAAGTTATGTGATGTTTAGTCACAATCAATTGATAGAATTGTCGAAAATGGTTGACGATATAAGATGAGTTCGAGTCATATTTTCCGGATCACTCACAAAAGGAAATTCTGAACGTAAGCGATCGAAGTTTTGAAGTGGTGAAATATATTTCTTCATTCATCAATCAATACCTTCATAATTTCGCGAAATTAAGTCCAAATTTCACATCCTCTTCAACATATGTTTAGTTATTAAATTTGTGGAGCACGAAATCTATATTTTCTGATAATCCACTTACACTTACATTTCCGAGGTTTTGTGGTTGAAAAAAGAATAATCACTGGCAAAACTTTAGAAGAGAATAAATTTTAATAGTGTGAGGGATTCTGGAATCAATTAGAAAAATGATCATTAAAGAATAAACGAAACGATGAAGTGGCATTACTCGTATCAGTAGTAGTAGTACACATATATATTTATTGTCACTTTACGTCCAATCACACATTTGATACCTAAATATATATATTCATGTGTACATATTGAATGTGTGCGTACGGGTATTAAAATTGATAGACTATTTGCATTATGCAATCAAACTGCACTTAGTGGAGAGGAAAAAATATAAAAAAGAATAATTCAGATGAGTTTTAAAAAAATTGATTTACTCACATGAAGAAATTTATCAGCCTTAAATCTCTATATGAATATATATTTTCAACTTGTTATAATGCGAATGGTATTGTGTAGGTAATATATATAATACGATAGCTCATTAATTTACTATAAAATGGATTGTGCACACATTATAAACGTTTTCGTGCGCAATTGTTGCGTCACAATATACACGCGGAACTCGTTACGATATTATTTCACATACAGGCGCACACTCGATATAGTAAGAAACTCATCAGTGTAGATCAAGTTGACGTCCTTGGAATGCCCAGATGACATTTATTATATAAATATATAAATATATATGTGTACATATTTTAGATACTTCACTAATGTTGATTTGTTGTCGATGTAAATTATGCCATTAAGGGATTGATCATCTATAGCGATGATAAAAAAAAAAACAAAAAAATTGGCATTCATATTGTAAATTTTCTTGACAACATTCCTCAAGTTATTATTCCATTTTGTTGATGTCACAATATATATATACTGGATGAATGATCATCTACAAAATTTGTCGCGAGACAATTTAGTATCTTGACGTGATCGAATTATTTTGTTGGAGCTCTGTGAGAGAGAGGAAGAGCGAGAAAAGAATCGGAAATTGGACATGAGGGAAAAGATATTTTAAAAGTTGTCGAAAAATGTTCACGATACAAAGTAAAGGGGGAGTTTTATCCACACATGAGATGAACCTTAGTAAAGCTCATACCTGTTATTTACACAATATCTGCGTTTCATATGAAAGCCATGAGTCGAAAACCCTTGGGCAATCTGAAAAAAGAATATTTCGTAGTAAAATATTAATTTTTGCATTTCGCTTCTCATCATATTTGTTTGATATATTTTTTCATTGTCCCAATCCGATTATTCAAGCAGAGAAATATTCCAGAAATACCATGTTTTAGAGATGAGAAATAATATTGAACAGGATAATGAGAAAAAACAATTTCGGATCGTTGTCTAAGAGAAAAAAATTTGGCTTAATGTGTGCGCATGTGCCACCGTGAATGAGCGTTACAAACAACAGGTGCATGAAGAATACGTGCTATTATGAATACCAAGAATGAACGATATGCATTACATATATTTATACTGAATCATGGACAAATTTCTAATTGTCTGTGGGATTTCAACTCCTCCTCGATCATCTCTGCGGAGATGCATTAGAGATTGCGGAATTGTTTTTTTTTTTTTTTTCGAATAATCACTTGAAACCGTTTCAAATCTCTTCGAAAAATCACTCGTTTGGGGAATGAAACGCATCTCTCAAAGTATTGAGGATGTGGGAATAATTATTCGAATGGAACTTCTACGATATGAAATAGTTTTGGGAGGCCAGAACGTTCCGTACTGTTGGAACCATCGTCAAGAATTTTTTCTCTTTCGAATTTTACCACATCGTTTCTACTTAAACACGATCATTAATTTTTTCTTCAAATTTTTTCTCACTGTAAATGTTATGTATTGTCTTTCATATATTTCATAAAGTAAGCAGTTGTCTATGGTATATATACCATTTCACACGTGAGAATCGTTAAAATTGGACTGAAATTTATAATAGGTGAATTTATGAATAAATTGAGGCAATGGTCATACTTTCTTACACAACTGAACGTATTTCGGTGATATTAACCTGATTGTTATTTTTTTGTATTTCCTTACCTGAAACGAACATGAAAAGGATTTGCTCACAATGTTATTTATTATTTACAATATTTCTCCAAAATAGAAGAGAAACTTTGTGATCACTATTTTCTTTTATAAAGAATATAGTTCAAGCTGTCTACAATAATCGAACCATCGACGATTTAATGATTAAAATTTATAATTGATTGTTTCGCATTGAAACTCAATTTTTTTCAGAAAGATTCATGTGATTCATAAAAAATGGATCCTCGTATTTAAAATTCCAGAATTTTGAGTTTCAATTTTGAAGCTGTAATATTAGAAGCCACCATCCTGGAATTTGCATCAATATTAAATAAACAATAAAAATAACTGGGAACAATTAATGAACGGGAGTGAATTTTTAGTTCATGCGCGGCAGTATATTTCGATGACATCCGCCATGGAACGAACTGTAGACTGCCAGGTAGTGATCCATTGGCACCGACAGCAACTCCAGCACCACCATCATCACCGGTATCAGTGGGTATTCATGAGCAACATTCCACGAGTACCAACGTCGATTCTGAGATAAAAAACAATCACCACCTCATCAGAACTGTTCATCCCACCATCGTTCCAATTGGGCCCAATGTCAATGTCAATAATCATGAACAAAATACTATAAATAATATTCCATCATTAATATTACACGATGGAAATCATGATAATAGAAGCGTAGAATCTATAACTAATGAAAACTCTGTACAGCAACAACCAAAGTCAGCCATTGAATCGTGTTTACATGCGAACAGACGTTTTAATCCAGCTATACCAATGCAAATAAATGCACAATCGTCATCATCGAGCCATCGAACTCACTCACATCGCCACCATACCAATAGTCATCAGCATCATCATTTACATACGCACCAACGCCAACATGATCATCATTTATGTAATTATCAAGATTCAACATATGCGCCTGTCTGCAGTGCATCTCCAGATCCACAAGATGAATATTTATCTGAAACGAAGAAGAGGAAAGTTTTATGTCAGTGAGTATATGAGAATGTTTTATGAATGTTTAAAGGTTGACGTCGATTGGAATATTCCAATGAATATCTCGAGGAATTATCTTTTGTTAAATTTTGCACTACATCATTCGCTGATTTCTCGAATCTATCAAACTAATCATAGTGTCGTACAGTGGAAGAGGAATAGAAATTCTGTAATCAGTCCAATAGTCCAGGATGAAATTTCTCAATATAGTGTGGAAAGGAATAATGGGAAAAAAAATTGAATTGTTTCTGAAGTGGATCTGAATTAGAATTCAGTCACGTGATCTTGTATATCTCGGTGGTCAATAGTTCAATGTTGATTAAAAGAAACTGCATTTTTATCAACACGAAATGTCGACAAAAGAATTCCAGGTTATGGAAATTCACATGAAAATTAGGATAGAATAAGATGGGTGAGAAAAAAAGATTATTGCATGGCTATTACGGATTTCTAAAGTATTCTTAGATGAAGTTTTGCTTTACTCAATCAAAGAGGTAATTTCCTCGAAATATCTCATGGGAAATTCATAGTTTCATTAGGGTAAAATGCATGAATGACTTTGGTTTACACTTGACCGAAAGGAACTCAACGCACCGTTCAAGATCAATGAAGTCGTCGTCATGCCACTTTGCTCATGAAGCCATCTAAATCTACACTAGTTAATGCGCGTTGTTTTGTTTTATGGAGACATATATGATTAATCAAGAGTATATATCATATGTTCACTTCTACATGCCCTTCCATTGCATATTAATTACCTATAATTATATATACATATGTGTTCATGCATACCTTCTTTTATCGCAGTGACGATAGTGACTCAATGGACGATGCTACAGATGATGTGAAATCCGTTCGAACAAATACTGACAACAAAAAGTAAGTGTGAACATTTCCTTTTATCTTTCAAACTTTGTCAATTTCCACTGTTGCAACTCTGTCTTTAGTCATCCAATAATTAGGCAAATAAAAAAATTAAATGAAATAAAGTAACAGAAAGTCAATAAAAATGCTCGCATAACCTTGGCCTGAAGCACAACTCACAGGATTAAACCATGTTGGCTTCATCGGTGATGTATATTGAAGTAGTTAGTGTCACTGATCGTATTCAGTTCACTCTCAAAAAATTCCAATGATAATAAACGTCAAACGCGCAAACAGAATCGAGGGTTCTATTATTAACTAATTGATTGAGGGCAATTATTTTCATTGATAATCCGTGCAGATTTAATCTGTTCGTTTCTATATGAAAGCTTGTGACGTTTTTTTGTCCAAATAAGCTGGGTTGTGCAGAATTGCTTCATAAAATGCGAAAATATGCACGATTGAGACCAAATTATTTCGAAATAGTATTTCTTTTCATGATTTTTTCGATGGTAGTTATGATATCAGCAGGTTGCTATATCGAAAGGCTTGGAATAAAACAATAGAAAATGAAAAATGGAAGGAAGGAAAGAAAAGAAAATAATAATCATGTCTATATGAAATTTCAGACAGAATCATAGCGAAATCGAGAAGCGGCGACGCGATAAAATGAATACTTACATCACCGAGTTATCAGCAATGGTACCGATGTGTCATGCCATGTCGAGAAAACTGGATAAACTCACTGTTCTAAGAATGGCAGTTCAACATTTGAAAACAATACTTGGCGCAGTTACTTCATACACTGAGGGACATTTCAAACCAACTTTTCTTAGTGACCAGGAGCTGAAAACACTCATCCTACAGGTCTGACCGATACATAAAAACATTTATATATTTTATAATGTTTCAAAAGTTATATGAACTTATGAAAAAGGAATATTTTCCCCCAATTTCGATTTGACTATAGCAACAATTTTCTGAAAAAAAAAAAAAAAAAAAACGGATAAGAAACTCGGACGGTGATAGTATCTTCGATCAGAATGAGAGTACAAATTGTAATTGGATATCAGGGTTGGGGAGAAATATGATGTCATGAGAAATAACCAATTGATTATACTGTCACATGACTTTTATTCAGTATCAAAACTATAGACACGAAGTTGATTAAATTATAACTTTTCGAGATAATGCATACGTCATTGAGGAAGATTAATTTTCACAATAATAATTTAAACTTTTTGATTTTGATTCATTAATTATCTGCTTGAATTCCTAAATTTCTTTGTTTCATTCGATGTGTTGACATTGATTCTTTAAACGGTTGAGGGATGTATTCATTTTTTGCTGCGGAACATCAGTCTGGATCAATTGATCATTGGAAAAATTTATTTTATTAATCTCTGTTGGAACATTTTTATCATTTTTTTACAAATATCTATTTAACGAATGACATTTTTAACTCTCACACGCTGTTAAAATTTTATCCTGAATCAGTCTCTATGGCGTGACAATTGACGTGATTTCTCGTCTCGTATGCGGAAAAACTCCATTCATAAAACTACGGAACATTCATTAATAAAAGTGTTTGTGAATGAAAACTGATTGTATTCTTGGTCACAATATTTATCAATCAGAACTCCTATCCGATTTCTGTTATAGGAATGTGAATAGTTTTGAGTCAAGAACAATATCCCATCACATCAACAAAAATTGCTCCCGTGTGAATTTTTTTTTTGCCATAATTAGTTTTCATTTTCCATTATTTCTCGGAGTCTGTTTCATCCCGTCGTATCAAATTGGCTATTCCATCCAATGTTTTGTATTCTACAATTATTTTGGTACTATATTTTCATAGAGTTGAATGAACAGATTTCTTACTTCACACAATATCATTCCAACTCGAATTGGAAATACAATGAATTTTCATGTAGAATTATTCCTCGATTGTACAATAAATTTTTCAAGCTAGAACCAATCAAAGAGTCTAATCATGTCGCGTATCGGTCGATACGTTGGATTTATTCCATCCCATTTCATATTATGGAGAATTGATACAAGAAATTGATGGAATTCCTTCGATCTTATACAAAACATCAAAATTCGAGCAAAATGGGCGAGTTGAAAAAATTCAGTTCCAAGGAAAAATACTATCCTATCGCTAATTTTAATGATCACTTCTCCGCCGACCCAGATACATAGGAACCCTTTCAAAATTCTTACAGTAAACTTCACATAATTCATGTACATATGGGGTAACATAACAACATATAAGTGTAACATTATACACACCTACGTACTCTGTTACTCCATAGTTTTGTATACAAACTTGTGACGAATGGCAACGGTGTGAGTGAATTGCCACCCTCGCGTAATAGCAACACGTTATAGTAACGCAACTTCGAGTTATTCCCTCTGTGACTGACGCATCGATAAGACTTCGCGCGATACTCAAACTCTAAGTTTGCGATTGCACAACATTTTACATTCTACCTGTCCCTATAAATGAACCTCCTCACTTACCTCACCATATATATATAATCCCCACTTCTCTTTTAATGTACATTTAATTAACTATCTGATTTAGTTCCTTCTTTACATAATACAAAATGAATAATACCTAATAAAATTACTGATGAATGGATGATTAATGGCAGTTGGAGCTTGGCTTTAATATCTTTACACTTCCTGGTCGAGTGACCTATTTTTTCCTTCCACATCATTTCACCTTTTTTCATATGCGCTCACTCGCTCTTATTGAGTTACTACTCTATGAGATTATGTTGCCCCTTTCTCTGGCGATTGCCTTCTACTGAACACAGCGTACAGCGTAGGCCTCATGAATGCCAAATTAACCATGCACGATTTCTGAGGTCAATTCACTCGATTGTAACTCTCAACGTTTAGAATATATTCAAACCACCAACATGCTATGCTTGTAACTTTAGTATGTTGTTATTATACGCGCTCATTGTTTGGAATTACTTATTTGTCCTTCTGCTTGGGGACTTTTCAGAATGTTTCAATGACAATGAGAATTGCAAATTACTTGAAGACCTCGAACATATAAATTTCGTCATCGTGATGTATCATTGATGATGCATCATTGATGATTCATTGATTAAAATTAAAAGAAAAACTGTAAATCTTATTTTTCCATATAATTGTACCAGTCGTAATAAATCTAAATATAGAAACGTTAAACTAAAAATTCGGAAATTCGGAAAATATTAAAAAACCATGAATTTCAATTTGAAAATTTAGTCAGACTTTGAAACAGGAAAAAAGAAACGTCCGTGACATTGAAATTTCCCTGTGAAATGCCTTTGATGCCTCTTAAGCTAATCAGATTTCACGAAGAAATAAAAAAAAAAAAAAAAAAAGAGCGATACATTTATTGACAATTTTTCAAAGAATATTATCCGCAATCGCATCATATAATTGAAACCAAATATTATACGTAATCGAATTGTGTCACAATTTTATAAAGAAATATGTAAGGCCCCGAAGCAGCAGTTGGAATAACGAGAAAGGATCTCATATACTATTTTTCTAGTTTCTCTTTCACTCGTTGGCTTTCGATGTTTATCACATTCTCGACTAGATCCTTCGTTGCATATGTATTCTCGCACATACATATATGAATACATATAAACATGTATCGTATATAAAGATACTGGCAATGTGAACCACACCCAACATACCGGATCAACTCCTTGAATCAAAACAGTAACATGTAAATATATACACACATACACCCGTATTACTATCCAAGATGGTGTAGAAATGTTTATTGTGTAAGAGCCGAAAGGATATGAGTTACATCGTCACGGTTCAATCCACGATGAAAGCTGTTATATATATAATGTATCAAAAGGATACAGTGTTGAAAAATAAATATTTTCATGTATTCCGATGTACAATACGATTAATTACGGTCATTGAACCATGTTACAATGTAAGGGTCACACATAGTATCCAACTACTTTTTTTTCCTTTCTCCTACACTCTTCTTTTAGTACGCAGTATCTTGTTACTTTTACCTGTACTCGTGATTCACCTCTGGTGCAATTTTCATTTACTTCATTCTCTTGTTTTGTTGCGCGTAATCGTCTGTTTAACATTTATATTATTTTCCGAGTTTACAATAATATGCATTTCATGTTTAATATTATGTTTGAGACTTTTGGTGGACGACTTTCTTTATGTGTATGTTGATTAGTAATGAAAATCAGCTGGATTTGACTATACTTTACTTCGTAGAGTTGCAAGTGATGTTTTTTTTTTTTTTTTTTTCATCTTTTATTGTTGAAGTGAAGTTATGTAGATTTTAATTGTATCCAGTGTCGTGAGAAACGGATGTGGTTCAAAATTAAGAAGATGGTTTTGTACAGATGAAAATTTGATTAGTCAAATTGGCCACTTGGTATTATCAATTTTCATGATGATTGTATATTCTCGTAATATTTTTGTATGGGGTATTATCATTATAATATGTGATGATCTTGGTGTATTGAAAATTCGTTAGGAATGAACGAAAATTTGCAAAACTGTAAAGAAAAACGAATATTAAACTTTAAGAATTTATTCCAATGATTTCGATTTTTTATTCTTATCAATTCTCCACAGGCTGCCGATGGATTCGTCTTCGTTGTTGGTTGTGACCGCGGCAAAATTTTATACGTATCAGAATCCGTCTCACAGATCCTCAATTATTCACAGGTATTTTTATCGAATAATAACTTATATGTAAATGAGGAAGAAAAGAAAGAAAAATGATAATTAACTGAGATGATTATCAATTGTTATATTTTGGATGGAAGGATGATCTTCTTGGTCAAAGTTGGTTCGACATTCTGCATCCAAAAGATGTGGCAAAGGTGAAAGAACAGTTATCGTCATCAGATCTGAGTCCACGGGAGAAATTAATAGATGCAAAGAGTAAGCTATTGCATGAAAAATGATTATTTATATTAATATTGTGTTTTTTTTTCCACCGTAAATCGGTATGTATAAATTAATATGAGCTGTAATAAGTACGTGTGTAATACTTAAAATATATTTATATTAATTATTGAATGTGTAAATGTCAGTTGAATGTTTCGCAAAGGCAAATTTAATAGTGAATTCCGATAAAGGCAGCAGACTCATGCTGTTGCTCTTTTATCCCATCGTTGCTCGTCTGACAGAGTACATACATCATATTTATCGTATTATGTTGAGTATTAAATAACTGTCAGGAGTCATGCATGTGATATGATTATAGCCAATTCACATTATTTATTCGAAAGAGAATTTAAGCATTAAATACTTATAATTAAAAATTAATTTTCAATCAGAACAGATAACCAGGAAATTGTCTGGAATGAATAAAAAGAATGGAAATTAAATTTCTATATCTTCAATGATTGTCTTATGCAAGATTTTTTTTCGGAATTTGAGCTTTATTAGTAAAAATGTTGTTCATCAAAATGTAGATTTTTTTGTACAAAAACGAATGAAGTTGGCCGAAATGTATCAAAGTTTGGAGGAAAGAAAAAAAATGTTCTATAAGAAAGTCCGTTGTTGGTTCATCATGAACGAATTATTGACTCTTCTTTGATATACTACCGCTTTTCATATTACGTCTAACTACATATGCAAACCTTCGGCTCATTTATGTTCAGCAATGCTTCCTGTTAAGACTGACGTACCACAAGATGTTTCTCGTCTCTGCTCAGGCGCTAGAAGATCATTTTTTTGTAGGATGAAACGAAAAGTCGATAATTCTGCAAATGATGAATCTCAAGCAAAGAAGGAAGTCGAAATAAATACTGGATGTCACAGAAGGAAAAAGCAACAAAGTACTGGTGAGTGATGTTTTTAAAGTTCTCCTTTAATGTTACCTCTTATTGAGGGATGTGAAATCGAATTTTTTATCGTCTAGAAAACTCGGAAAGATATTTTTGCATCTTTCTTTGACTGTTACAGAAAAAAATGTTTCAAATTGATATATTCGTGCAATACATTACAAAAACATATTGATAGATTGGCAATTCCAAAATTTGAATTATTGAAACTGTCTGTGTACATAATATTTATTGATTCATTGATCTAAAGTTTTCATCTAATTTTGGAGAACAGGAAATGGTCGATTCGGACAAATTTGAGAACAACTTATCGCCCGATGTTCGACTGTAGAAATTGCGAAAACATTGTTCGATAATTCGTAATTATTGAAACTTTTCAGTTCATTCGCAAATCAAACGTTCACAATTTAGTGACAATCCCCTCAAACAACTTAAATATCTTTTGCATATTTTGAATGAATCTTGTCAATGTTTCGGATTCCAAATACCATCTAGTTTTAGAGATTAAAATTACAGGGACATATTTCATTCCTATTATCAATCTCACACTTATTGGAAATAATACAAAAAATTTGATTCTTTACATATTATAAATAATAGACTGGCAACGCTAGAACCATATAGCTGCTTTTGAAACGAAAAAACTCATGAATCAAATGAAAATGTGATACCCCGCCAAGTCTTATTATCACTTTTCCAATTTTTGAAAAACTTACGATCATTCACCAGCCGAGAGTTTTGGTCGGCGGTGAAATAAACACGATTGCAAACATTGTCTCAAGTAACAACTTACTTAAAATTCTGATGAATCTGATGTGAATCCACTGTAGAATCTCCCTCATTTGCACTACTCGATATCCCTCCCCATTTTAATTCAAATCTTCTTTTTTCTCTCCTAAACAGACTGGAAATATTGCGTAATTCAATGTACAGGATATTTGAAATCATGGGCACCAGCTAAAATTGGTTTGGACGAGCAAGAAAATGACGGTGATAATGAAAGTTGTAATCTCTCATGTTTGGTTGCCGTTGGGAGGCTACAACCACAACTGCAACTACACTCAATCGATGTGAAAACTCCGAAATTGCGTAAAATCGAATTTGTTTCTCGCCATGCCATTGACGGAAAAATTCTCTCCATTGATCAAAGGTCTATTAGATGTTTTTGTTTACTCTTTTCTTTTCACTCATAATTGAAGTCGTTTTGTTATCCATGATGAAAATACAACTAACGAAATAATAAAAAACTTTCCTGTTTTTTGTTGTATTGACTCAGAGCGACGCTTGTGTTGGGTTTCTTACCTCAAGAACTTTTAGGCACAAGTATGTACGAATATTACCATCATGACGACATTCCCCACCTTGCTGAATCTCATAAAACAGCACTACAAACGTCAAAGCTCGTTACGACACAGGTATGACGGATCGATTCTATTCGAATATATTCAATGACTGTAGTTTATATTATAGCACATGATTATTCAATAATTTAATGGTTTTCTCCAAACACAATAGCTATAACGTTATCGGACACTGTGTTGTGACTGCGTAATTTTCGAATATTTTCAAAAAAATAAATAAACAAATAAATGAAGCATATAGAAATAATTGATGGCTTGAATCTCAAAAATGTGGCGGAAATCTCCATCCCCCATTTAAATTCAATCTGGCTCATGATACGTCGAGAGATGAAAACGTTGAGCGAAATGATTTTGTCAGTAGTATATTGAATTTAATATACGATGGCTGTTCTACAAAATTCTAAGTATCTGAATTGAAGGATGTATAATACAAGTAATTTGATTGAAATTTTGAATTCTGGGAACGTTCTAGAACCCGAAAATATTGGTTTGGGATGAAAAAAAAATTATTTTGTCACATCTGAGGTTTTTTTTTCATCATGCAGCTATTTAATGCTGCTAAGAAGTGTTGATCACAAATTTTTACAAAAATAATGATTTTGTGCTCGATAATGTCTCGTACATAATTGACTGGCTCACTGATTTACTATTTTCAAATTGTCACAATACCGACTACAACTCTCCACTTCGATTTCAATTGATTTTCTGGCAATAAAGGAAAAATAAAACGTATTTGACAATTTCTTTTCAGTTGTTTGCAATAACGTCGAGATTCTGCTACTAATACAGAACAATCACTTATGATTGGGATGACAACCACAGCATATTCGAATTGAGAAATGAATAAATCCATTCATAATGTATTGCAGGTTTACAGATTTAGAACAAAAAGTGATACTTTTGTACGACTTCAATCGAGATGGAAATCATTTAGAAATCCATGGACCAAAGACATTGAATATCTCATCGCTAAAAATTCTGCTGTTTTGTACGTACTTTGAAAATGAAGTCCATCTATCGAATTTCAATTAACTAACTACTTGCAAATTGACTGAGTGAATTTTATGTATAGTTGTGACGGCCAAATAGCGGAGAGCAATACTCACCGCTCAGATGGCCTGAATGTTCGGGGAAATTATGACTTCTTTGCCCAAAGTAATGGAACATTGGAAAGATTTATATCTAGTCAAGTAGAGGTAAGTAAAATAGGACGACGGATCGCAGAAGAAGTTTTGGATCATCAGAAGCGATGTGAAGATTCAACATCGGGCGATAGTCCAAGCCCTGCACATGAACACGTTTTAGTAAGCACCAAAGTATGTAATCATCAGTTGAATAAAATTTTTTTTTTCAATCAACCTTTATGTCAACTCTTATGTAATTGATCAGACATCTGAGCACTTTTTTCATGCAGCTTGTAAGAAAGAAATATCCATACGAAATGTATGAGATTTTTCAGTTTGATTCTTATTATATTTGTCATGTGGAATCGGTTGATGACGTATTCTTTTTTTCGTTCAGAAATTTATTAGATTGGCTCTACACAATCATTATGATTTAGTTTTCCATGGTGACCGCAATATCTGAATATCAATTCTGATTATTTCCAGAATTGTTTTGTATTATTATTCCGGCATAAATATAGTGTTATTTACAAATATGAAAAGACTCAACTGTATAACAAACCAGAACTCGGTTATTTTCCAAAAGTTAATCTAACGAAGTCAGATAAAAAAAAAAAGGCGCAGAATATTTGGAAAAGATTCCAGAGCAATCCGAAGCTATTCTGTCCTGTTAATAATAGGGTACGGTTGTACTGTCCAGACCTTCATCTAAATTCAAGAAAATTTTCTGGAAATATCCCTGTTATTGAATTCATTTGGTCAAATTTCAGATGTTGACATAAGAGTTAATTAGACACAGTTGAACATTATTGTCGAGTGCTAATTCATATTCACATAATTTAACCAGATAACAACAGCATCTCGAGAAATATTGCGTGATAGCACGCAGTCTGGCATTGGAAGTAGTGAAAATAGCAGCAGTAACCCAACAACAAATTATACTCACATAAGGACTGACATGACAATGAGCAATACAGTGAATGATCCAGGTTATTATTAGCATATTGTTAATGATTGTTAAATATGAATAGCATTAATCTTAAATCTAAAAACAGAAAAACGCATGATATTTGGCCGTATATCAATCTTTTCAGGTGCAAGTACTGACGAGAATGTGATGGATATCATTGGTGGTAACACGATAGTTGAATCGCCAAATTCTCTTCCATCTGATGGAAATGATGAGGCTGCAATGGCTGTAATAATGAGTTTACTTGAAGCTGACGCTGGACTCGGTGGCCCTGTCGATTTCTCTGGACTTCCCTGGCCACTTCCTTAAGATATTGTAAATGATTTTTTTTTATTTTTTTAAGAAGGATATAAATTGTGGAAAAAACTGTTGAAACATGGAACAAACTGAGAAAATGTAATGAATGAATAAATATGAATGGGAAACGAGATCTATTTTTAAATGATTTGCAAAATCAGACATTAAGTACAAATGAACAACTAGATGATGGTATTAATATTCTCAATGTGTAAATAAACAATGTTAATAAATATGAAAATTATTGTGAATCCATTATACAGTGTTCCCACACAGCGGAAAATTTCGATGCAAGAAATGTAGATCAACAGTGATATTGAGCTGGAATGACTAAATACGAATCAACCCATTCGGCTTTACATTATTTCTCATGAAGCGAATTTAGTTGGATAGCTTAATGAAAGTGGTTCAAGGGCGTTTGAATTTTTAAGAATCTTTCATTTTCACATATACTCCTGTTTTTTATATGCTTGTGATGTTCATCTCTTTTTGACATCCTTTATTCAGGTCTTAATATGTAAGGACTTCAATCTTTAAAACTACAAGTCGTCGTGAAAAATATGACTATTTTCTGTCCAAGAATCATGATTAATTCATATCACTGAAGAACTAATACTTCAATTCAATGAAGAAGGTATATGATGTTAAAGATTTTTTCTTTTCGGAAATTATGGGCGTGCTAATTAAAAATCTAAGAATCAAGAGTGGGTTACTTCCCCAAATTCCAAGCCATAGGAACCCCATATCTCGAATTCATTTTATCAGGTTTCTGCACTAACAATTATGTTTCAATAAAACAACTGCGCAATCTAATAGGTGTGGGCATATAAACGGGGAAAAATGAAAAACTGTACAATTCGATGAGAATATATCATTTGTCGTTAGAATTTTCCTATATATACATCGAAGATTGGTCTTGTTAATCACAGAAAATGCACTCATGTGATCTCATTATCACACATTCATTCACTGAATGTTGTTTTTATTTTCTTCTTGGGTAAGAAGTTTGTATCAGAATCAGAAGTATCTGATTCACATTTAACTTTTGCAATGTTTTTATTCCCTCCTTTATGTTTACGTTTTTTTTCACTTTTATTCTGTACTTCGGTCTTAACATTCACCGGTTCACTTTTCACTGTCGCTTCAACAAACGAATTGTTATCATTCGTATCATTCATCGTATAGCTTTTATGCTTTCGATCAACTTTACTGCTCGATGAACTTTCAATATCAGACGCGTCTGGTTCGTGCTTAATTTTTACAGTTGCAAATATATTTGTTTCGTCTTTTCTTATTTGTATCTTTTTCGGCGACTTGAAGTCGATCGATTCGTTTTCGCTGGCCGAACTCAACTTGTGATCCTTGCGTAATTTTTGCGGTGAAATCGCTGCACGCTCTTTCTCAATCTTCAAAGAACGTGATGAATGTTCAATGTTAGTTTCTTGAATCTCCACGGAGGTCAATTTTTTCAACTTTTTCTTGAGTTTCTTTTTCATTTTTCGCTCGTCTTCAGTACTGGAGGCATTACTACCATCACTGTGATCATCTTTAGCATGATTATTTACAGGCGATTGGACAATGTCCGACTTTTGAGACTCTTCATTGAATTTACTAGTTCGAACTGGTGTTGATGTAGTAACAATAACATCGTTTCTGAGATGCTCTTTAGTATCCACGCTATTATCGGCTAATACTTTCCTCTCTCTTTCAGATTTGATTGCTTTCTTACTAAATATCTCAGATGTTACCTCACTTTCACCATCGACCTCCACTGCATTTGCGATCTCCCGCCCGTTACTGTATTTCTCATCGCCATTTTCTCGATGTTTCTGAGTTACTATCGAGTAACTTGACTGTGTCAATACTTTCTGATCCTTATCACTATCATCATCACTATCAGAAATATCATGAGCAAATATACTCTTTTTTTTCGACGACTTCATGGGTGTTCTTTCGATTTTTATGCTAGGTTCATTTCCATTGAGCACACGATCATGGATTATTCGTGGTTTCCTATCTAAATTTGCTACAACTGCCGGAGACACTTCATCACTCATCTCATTGCTTTGAAGCTCATTCAGATTCTTTGCATTGAATTTGGCATCTTCGTCCTTATGTTCACTGTCACTTTTGACTTTTTTGCGGCTTTCTGATTTTTTCTTCACTTTCTGTTCAGGTAAATTGCGATCATTCTCAATCTCATTGTTTAGATATTCACATTTGGATAATGATGCGACATTATCTGTACGTTCAATTGTACACGTTTTCTCCGTTTTATTTCCTTTCACATTATGGATTGGTGCTTTCGGCTTCCGTTTTGACGATTTTACAACTAGTTTTCTTTCCTCTTCTGAACTTGAATCACTACTTTGATTCAAGACTGATGTGAGGAAATTGATACGTTTCGATCGTTTTGATGGGTTTGATGCTGAATTCTGTTCATCTGTTTTGTCATCCGTCTCTTCGTTTTCACCACCATTGATAATTGCATGACTATGTTTCAAAGTGATCGGCTCTAGTTGTGAATTTCCATCATCATTTGCCAGGGTGTAACTAGAAATGAAAGAGCAAAGCAGATTAGAATTATAACTTCAATGATTATTCTTGGGAATAAAATTGCCACAATATTTTTTTAAATAGTTACTCTGATAATAACTTTCCCCTGATGAATGGTAATTTTCCTTTAAAGTCTAATTCTGTCACAGTGAACTTCACGTCTTGACCAACGTACACCTCGTGGCCTTGCCATGCTTTATCATATTCGTTGATTGGAATGGAGACATGGAAGGCTTTGTGTACCAAAACGCCTATATGATTTACCGCCTGCTTATTTACAATACCTGTAAAGCAATTTCAACAATGGTGAGGCGGTTTAATACAGGATTGAACATAAAAATCTCCTATTTTGGATCTAACTAGTAATGGGAACGACGGAATATTACTGGACCAATCAGTTTGAAATTGCGAGAAGCAATTATAGAATATCTGTGAAGATACTATACCATATAATTTATGTTTCATTCAAATAAAAAGGATATCAACAAAAAATGATCCCCGCTTATTCTTTGATTACCGGGAGTCGAGGAGAAGATTGAAAAATTATTATGATTTTCTCTAATGATTAGTAATAACAATCATATTGATTCATAGTTGTTCCCGTACCAACAACCACTTTATTTATAACAATCATGAGGAAATATAATTTGATCGGCACTCTTAAACTTTCTTGACGTCTACAATTGATGAATCTTATCGGAATTTACATTGCACAAAGACCGTTAATTCTTCAAGAATCAAAACATTCGTTATAATTCCCATGAATATGTGGTTTTTGGCTTTCCAATTTCAAGAAAAAAAACCCTTGATCACTTCGAGGTTGACACTCAAAGCTACAAAATTACTTCGACTGAAAATCTCATGTTGTAAGCATAAGAGAATGAAGATTCCACGTGTATTATAGAACAATTGCGATCTTTTGTTCATTCATTAATTCGCATTTGAATCGGTCTAAATGCATGCAACAAGTATCCTCATCTTCCGTTGCAAAACTGAAAGCTTCATTTCAGATAATCCTCATCATAATTCTTTGGCTCACCATTTAGAGTACAACCAATCACAGGTTTAAAAACGTAGAAATCTGCCTCAATATCGACGTGAATAAAATACGAGTCATACAATATTGACCCCAATGAGCTCAATAATTTTGGATTTTTGTACGACAGTAATAGTCCTTTAAGCCTGCAAAACATAAATACAAATACAAACAATTATCAACATAACTAATCAGAAATAAGTGGTCTTATGACAGTGGGCTTGACACGTTCATAATTAACCTCAAAATGGCGCCGAAATTTCTTACAGTGATATGAGGATGTAAAACATTAAGATGAACTAAATCTCAAGAGAAAAATAATACAATTGCTATTCATATTGATACAATACTTACACTGGGTCGTATTGATAAATGGATTTACTGAGTATTTCATTGAGTGCTTTGTTGAGATTATTCAAATGAAATGGTTGCAAAGCAATGTGCCTTTTTGTTTTTTCAAAATAAACACACGAGTCTTCATCTTTTACCAATTCTTTCAGTTCACTTGCTGACCACTGTACCCATGCATTTATCTGGGACTCCATTTATAATTATGATTTTAAACAATTATTTATTTATTATATTTTTGTATGTGCTAAACATAAAAAAATGCGTCCACGAGTTCGCATAAATACAAGTGAATGTATATCATATATTCTGATTATATATTTTATCTGAACACATGGTGTTCGGCATGCTCGGCAGTGTTCGGACTTTTAATAGATGACAACATGCCCGCTCCCTACAGAGGTCACTTGTTCATTTACGTGGAATATTTGAATCGGACTTTTGCGCAAAGTCTCAATAGTTCTCATAAATGATCGTTACATGGGAATTTTCATTACGATGCATAATAATTTTTTATTGACTTCTCACTATCTGTAAAGGAAAATTTGCCTAAAATAATTTATTTTAAATAGAGCTTTTAATTTTCTCTACCGTTATTGCTATGTAACAATATATTCTTGAATTTTTCGGTGGCATTTCTGGTAACAATATCATTGTCAACCTATGGAATTGTGATTTTTCAAAAACTAACTCAGAAAAATATAGGATTATTATTATCTCTCAATCATCAAATGTGACCATTTATATGCCATGAATCCATACAGAATTAATGAGTATCACCTCTGATTTAATTCTTGGGTATTCGTTTACACAACTGCTACTCGACAATAAGTATACTTATAACACCTATGACCGCCCGTCATTATTCGCTGCACTCAATTTCCTTCAAAATTGTTAATTCTGTTGAACTGTTACTGCACGAATATATATAGCTGCATGTGCATGGTTTAATTTATTAATCAGCCAACTCTAAATAGGGATACATTCAAATCATCGCGCTGGCGGTCTGCCACTAAAATGGCAGCTGTGACACAAATTCCTTTAGTTCGTGATTTCAAAATGGACCAATTGAATTCGATATAGATGCTGCATAATATATAACGTTACCATAAATTTATGTAGGTTAAGATTGTTGTTTACATTGTTTGGTTTGTTTTCTGCTCCATCGGAAAAATGCTGCTTGTTGATTCATTTGCATAAGCTATGAATGAGGTTATGTAGTCGATTATTGTTACGTTATCACATATTAAAAACAATTTGTTAGAAATTTATAACAACCAGTCACAATGGACAGCGAGAGTGACAGTAATCAATCTGTAGAAATGTTTTCAGGTAATCATCCACCGTAATAATATAGAGGGTGTGGCAAATCTAATATATTTAATTCAATTCTAACATCCGTCTTGTTGATTTAATTCTCATGAAATATATTACAGACGATGAAACAATCACTGATGATTGTCGTTGTGAATCATCAACAAAAGATGTCTCATTTGTTAGCTGTTCACAATCATCAACATTTCATGGCTCTTCAAACAAGAAAGAGTGAGAGAAATTAATATAATGTCATTCTGGTTCGTTACGATTCTGGAGATATCTGTTGCTGTGGATGTGTGTCAATGCGCTCGTTGTCTTCCAGTTCAATCATATCGGTCGATTGTCCACTTGCTTTGAATCTTCAATTCGATTACGAAGGGATACTACCAACTGAACATTTCTACGAACATGACAGTGTATTTGAATTTGTGCGAGTAAATGTTAACGGAATTATCAATATTGATTTGAGTTTTGCGAATACTTATTGTAGAGCTTGAAGATTGGAAAAGGAGGCCCATTTTGTTAGTGAAGTATAGAATGGCGAGTCATTTGATACCGTATTTTTCATTGAACGAGAATTTCGGAAATTCACGCAGATTCTCTCTTTCTCTTTGCTTGATGATATAAACCGTCCGACGATTTCAACTATTTTGGATGAGGAGTATTTAACATAAAACTGTGTGATTGAATAATCATTGACTGCCAGATGTCAAAAGATTGAAATGGTGGCGTATAAGAATAGAATCAGTAAAGAGTTCATCATTAACGCCAGTTTTTTTATTATCATTGACTTGGCATATTGGATTACATGATCTTCCGGTGAATAATTTCGAGAGTTCAATTCTGTGATCATACATCGCAGTAAACTTACCACGAGAATATTATATTTTCTACGCCTATTATGAGAAAATAGTCCAAATCATAAGATGAACAAATTATATAGGTTCAGCATTCCTCATATTTTTTTCAATTCACCTCTTTATCACTAATCGCAGTATAGTTGATAAGTTATGTAAGTATCATTGAGAATGAAATCAACTTTCCAGATATTTATATTTTGAAATATTGTCGGGAATTTGTTTTCAATATTTTCATTTTATGGTTCACAAACAATTCGTTTGTAGGTTTATAGGAAATCTGGAAACACTCGACTATGATTTTATCGCCCCATAATTGATAATGATACGTTACAGATGATGTACACATGAAGACACAATTCTATTTGATTATTGAATATACGCAATAACAATGTGAGTAGTAATAATCTCGTTTCATACAGATTTTTTGGCAGTCCTGAAATTCCAAAGACGCCACTCAGCCTCGGCCCATTCATTTCAAAGGCTGAAGTATGGACGAGCGATTTGGAAACCCCGGAACAAAAGAGATCAGTTCGAAATGCATGTTCTTCTAGTGAGAGGAAAGATAATCATGCAAATTACCGGATGATCGTGAGTTTTTTCGGTTTTCCATAAATTCGGCTTGATTGAATGTGAATTCCTCAGTGTATTTAATATTTTAGAATGGAAAACCGAGGGCCATTCATACCACGCCACCTACAGTTCGAGATAGTTTAACTATTGATGAAATAATTCCTGCGTCGCAAATAATCACAACAGATAAGGATAGAAAACGTCCGAATCGTCGTATTATTGATCATATTTCGAATGATAGTGCGAATATGTCAAAATTTGATAAAAGACTTGAGACGCAAGACATATTAGGTATCGCCGAGGAAGTACAATCTACAAGTGATTTAGAGAACAAAGATGAATGTAGATACGAGAATGAATATGATCTTCATGGTGAAATGTTGAATATATTGAATCCTACGAAATTAGAGGAACGTGTCCGACGATTGCGGGAATTGCAAGAGCAACAGACGAAGAGAAAAACTTATCAATATATATCAGATGAAGAATTTTCAAAATCTTTGAAAGGTTTAGCGAGTGAACAAAATGTTCTCCGTGATCTCAAAATACGAACTCGAGAGTCATCACGCCGCAGCCAGTTAGGCTTTGTCCCTTTTTCGCATATTCCTCGAGACTTGGATGGTAAAAATTTGGACAGAAACGACGAAAACACATATAATTCTGAAGATAATAATTTCTGCGGGTTTTCGAAAGAATGTCAGAATGAAAGTGAACAAAACTTCAAGAAGTTCTATAATTTTATTTGTCAAATGATGATTGAATCGACAAAATTCCGTGATGAGTTTATGGGTTTTTCAACGCTCGAATACGATCGGAGTCTCTCAATTGCCAGAAAAAATGAAATAATGTATAAAAAGTATGTCGATAATAATCAGCGGTTTTTCAAAAGACCTCCCGTCAAGTGTGCTGGACCTGACAATACAATTGATGGTTGTTTGTTGCCTTTGTCACTTTCCGTCGACACAGGATTCAGAAGTGCCTCTGGAGACGAAATTCTTGTTAGTCTGGATATAATTTATAGATTCAAATCATCGTTTGCTGATATGGAAAGTAATTTATCCGAGCACAGTATTGATGAACTTGTAGAGAATACGAATGTGTGCCCAGTTAATCGTGATAGAGGAATAAAATCACCACAACATAAGACAGAAAATCGAGAACATCTATATAACAATCATGGTCATGTCGAAAGTGCCGAACCCGCAAGAACAGAAATTACCAGTGGCTTCAGCAATTCTCATGTCGCAGACGAAACACCCAATAGTCACGAAAATATCAATATTATGGACGGATTCAGAACGGCTCGTGGAGCTTGTTTACGAATATCTGAACAAGCTTTGAAACGAGCAAATACAATGTTTAGTGAGGGAAGTGAGATTGATCTTAGTGAAAAAATTCAATTAGATGCTTCTGCAAAATCTAAGTTGATCATGAAAGAAACCAATACATTGCATACAATCCCTACTTGTTCTAGTGGATTCCGCAGCACTGATGTTACAAAAAAAATACCTCACGATGCAAAATCAAAACTATATTCTTCGTTTAAACATGAAAAAGATTTAAGTGTGACTAATTTTGAAGTCAATCCATCTGTTGTGGGATTCCAGACGGGCCATGGTAAAAGCATTAATATATCTAAGAGTGCTCTGCTAAAAGCCAAGAATATTTTTACGGAAGACATGAACGAAGATCTAACACCCATTGGAACGTCTATTTCATTCCATGAGAAAGAAAATTCGAATAAACTTCTGAACATGGGCCAGCACAGTGTTGCAATTAAACGAAAACATCCAGTAGACGACGACACCCCAGTGGGGCGTAAAAAATTACGAACTGGAATCGATTTACAAGTAAGAAAATTATTTTGTGAAATAGAAGACGAGGACAACTATTTAGCTGAGTCAAATTTGCTGTACAACAAAGACAATTGTATGGACACTGATAGAAATATTAATTTTTCACCACTGCCAGAAGAAAGATCCACCAATAATACCTCAACTATGACCAGCCATTCTAAAGTTAATCATATTTCTGAAGTAGAAGAGAGTGTTGCGGCATTATTGAAGGATGAAGAGAACAGCAATGGATCATCAGGCGATTGGTCGAATAATTTTGCAACAGATTTTCAATCATTGAAAAATCGATGGTCTGAGAATTTGAGTTCACAGAAATCTGATAAAATTTTAGGAAAACGATCGCGATCATGTCCTGACGTTGGTGACAAAACAGGAAATGAATTCGGCGGGTCGATTGTTAAAAAAACCATAGTCAATGCAAAATGTTCAGTGAAACACCTGCCGACCAAAAACGAGGATATACCAGAAGATATTCTTTTTGATTCGCCTTTCTCTGAAGATTTTATAGATCCGCATATACTGGAGCGGAACCGACGAAATCGTTCAGCAGCAATTGCTCAACAACAGGCACTCATCGAATTAAAAAGACAGCGCAGAGAACATCAGGTAATCAAAGGATCACATTTACTTTCGAGAGAAGTAGATGATAAACTTAGTTTAAAAGATTTATTCAAAAATGGCTTACCGAATGCTCGAACACCACAACAACTCTACAATGCCGGAGTCGACCCTCGAGTGTTATCAATTGACTCTGAATCTGCTATTGATTATCAATTCCGCTGTGCTGATTTCTACGGACAAGCATTCATGAACAATCATTCTGATGGAATCCAGCTCACAGATGGAGCTTTTCTAATACCCAATGATGATAATTTAGCTGGTATAAAAGAATTTAAACGATGTTTCCTGGCGAGCCCTGGTGTAGATGTTTCTCTAGTCCCTAATGGATATATTGAGAATCATTACCGATGGATTGTTTGGAAACTCGCAGCATTGGACAGATTGAAATTAGATGATAATGTAGCAATTAAATTTCTCACACCTGATAGAGTGATGTGCCAGTTAAAATACCGTTACGATCGTGAAATCGATCGTTCGCAACGTTCTGCACTACGAAGAATTTTAGAAAAGGATGATTCACCAACACGTAGGTTAGTTTTATGTATTTCAAGAATATTTACAACGAATAATGATGATCGGGTTGCATCTTTCAAAAGTAATCATCCAGCGCTTGAATTAACAGACGGTTGGTACTCAATTCGCGCCTCAATAGATTATGCAATGATAGATCATATGAAGAAAGGTAAAATTAAAGTTGGAATGAAACTGATGATATACGGTGCAGAATTGTTAAATCTCGAAGAAGGACGTTATCCATTGGATATAACTGATGATGTTAGATTGAAAATTCATACAAATTCAACACGTAGAGTCAGATGGTATACGAAACTTGGCTATCAACGCCAAAGTGGGCCAATGCAATGTAAGTTGAAATCAATTCATCCAAATGGCGGTTTGATTGGGAAAGTTACGGTTGCCGTTGCTAGAATATATCCAATTATATACAGGGAGAAAATCGCCGATGGTCAATTTGTCGATCGAAATGCGAGATGTGAAGAAAAAGTATCGATTGCTTTTGAAGCAGAGTGTCAATCACGAATTGAAGCGATGTGTGCGGATACACGAGGATACCGAGGAGGAAAATGGAAAACGGAAATGGAGAATCGTATGATGAATAGTCTTCCAGTTCGCCGTGACATTACACCGATCACAAAAATTAAAATTGCCGATGGTCATTGCTCAGCATTGATAACTTTGTGGTCTGGCGCGGAAGAATCGCAAACTATATTCAAGGAGAATTCACTAGTTACGATACGTAATGCATTGGCATCGGGGAAAAAGATGTATGAGCTTCAAATTACAGCTAATCGATATACTAATTTTGAAATAACTAACGCGAGCATGGCAACCAATTGTATTATGTGCCCTACGCGCATTTTCACATCATTGGATGAAACATATCGTCGGGAATTTGATCCTCATTATGGTGAATTCGATACAATTGGAGTTGTTGCATCTGTTGGCCCAGCGCCACATGGTATGAAAAATTTCGAGACAGTTAATTTGGCGTTCAAACATGATGAAAGTGAAGAATCGCCCTCTTTCTACTTGTCGATATTATTTTGGCAAGGAATTTCGTCATATGGGTTCGCTGAAATTGCAACTGTAGGATCATTTGTTGCTTGTTCCAATCTTGAATGGCGTAAAAATACTTACAAGAGTATACCCACTGCATTTTGTACTGAGCGCACGGTATTAACACGCAATCCAAAACAAAATCACTTATGTCAGCCATTTGAAGATTTACGCGCAAGAATAACGGACACACAGACTTATGCCGCATTTTGTGCTGAGGTAATTCAAAATGAAATTTCGAAAAAATCCAGATCGTCATTGGGAAACTCTAACAATACACCATGCTCTGAAAATAGAAATAATTCTCCATGCTGGACACCTCGACAATCCGATACAATCAGTGAATCTCTAGTCACACCCAATGATACAGCTCGGAGTGATGCAAGGTCGACAGCGATAAAAAGCCGCATTGATAAGCTTCGGAATTACGGAGAGCCACCTACTTTATCACCCATTCATTTGGCGCAAACACCAAAAATTGCGTTAGATTATAGATCACCCATAAATCGACCACCACTTGTATTGAAGCCACACACAAAATAACAATTGTTTCTCATTCCATTTGTTGTATTACAATCAGAGGCGGAGAACGGAATGGTTTAATGGAAAATGAGTTGATTAATATCGTAGTGTTATCTTATTTTGATTGTTATCTTCAATATTAATTATGACATACCCGTGTTTAACAGGTGATTCAAATCACAAAATTTATTACATCTATATATCGTAATACATTGAAGATTCTATTATTTGATACGTTAAATTTTTCAAAGATATAGGCGCAATTACGTGTGCAAGTACAAAATATATACAATAGTCGAGAAATGAAGACGTTCCTGTCTGTGACGTCACAGACAATAGGTATACAGTGAAAATAGGTAGGAGAAATTAGTTGTAGGCAGTATGTAGTGGACCTTTGTCAATCGGGTGTGGAAAAATGGAAGAAGTAGCATACGACAATTAACTGAACCGCAGTAGCTGTTAACATCCGCTACACCCTGAATTATCGCTCTAAAATTCAGGGACCAATTGTCTCTTAGCCTTTCTATTGTAATTCGGGGTTCTCAGGTATACTAACATTGAACGGAATGTCGTGGAACATTGTCTGCTCAAATAATTGCCCAGGTATGAACATGTGTATAAATATATTTATTCAAATATTTTTGTAAATGCGTATAATAAATTGTTTCAAGTAATATTTGGATAAATGATAATTAATTTCCTCAATATTGAAGTGCCAACTGTAACTGAGTAGATTGTTGCATTTTTGATTTTCAAATACATTTATTCATTGGAACGTCGTACTACATGGGTTAATTCCATAATAATCGTTACAGCGATGGTCAGTTTCTCGAAGTGGGTTCACTCATTAAGGAGTTGACAGGAGATTAAAATGCAAAAAAAATCAAATTTTGCCTTTTCGAGAGGAAAAATGAAAGTATCAATATCTAAAAATATCTTCGTTAAAAGAGAATTTTTCAAACAGATCGATTTCTAATTGACCACAACTACCAAAAATTAAATAATAGTAAAATCTAAAAATGTTTTCCCTTGCATATTCCTGATGGTGATTTAGGAAATTAATTTTTTGACGTGTCTTATCGTTTAAAATGAGCTCGTGACATGTTTGGAATCATTTTTCAAACTGCTTGCTCGTATAGGCCATCAATTCCAATCAATCAAATGACTTGACCATTCAAAATGCGCCAATTGCACACGAACGACCGTATCGTTAATATTATTATATATCTGACGTTCGGGACAGATGGGGACAAAAGTGTGCGCGCGCAAACGGCTTTCATGTGTTTTTCACTCACAGTGTCGGTTAGTGGTGGGGTCGGATGAGCGGGGAACTGTAGTTGACGCAGGTGATGATCGTAGATGCTCACCGACGCTCAACATCTATCAGTTTACAAACATAACCTTACATTTTGTCATGCAATATAGTTGTATGCGTGCGCGGGTGTATGAGTGGGTGTGGATGTCTGTGTTCCAATGTCTCTTTCATTGATCTTCTCTCAACAGATATAAAACAAAAGACTTGAAAAATAAATGCAAATGAAAGTTATTGTCACAAAAAAGTGGTAAATCCGTACAGGGTGTTCAAAGTATAGGTTATAAAATTAAACAGTATTCACTATTTTTATTTTATAATAAAAAGCTGCCCTTTATCGTTTGAGAAAAATAAATTTTTATTTGCGTTTGCCGCGCGCGACAATAATTGCAAACAAAGTATAAAGATTGAAAGAAGATATTTGACACCGAAAATTTCTGTGTGATTCAATTGGCTTTTCTTCAAATTTCCATTAATCATTATAAAATGGATGAAAATAAAGTGAAGATAGAGTTTGCCCTTGGACATCAAGATTCATCAACAAATTTTTTCAAAAGTTCCTTTGCTAGATCAATTGTTACTAATTGCCGTGAAACTAAATCGTTGGACTCAGAATTGTTTGATGTGCATATTATTGACGATGAGGATGAAAATCTAGATTTTAAGGAAAGCATTTTGACCGATGGAAAAAATAATAATTATGTTTCACTCGTGGCCATTGATAACACACCAAACTCATGTGGACATAATATCAATTCAATGAGAAAAATGGTAATAATCTATTGTTAATTATGATACGTAGATTCCCTGGTTACGAAGTAACATTCAAAATAATTTGAAATTAATCTTTTCTGAATGCTTTGAAATAAAATACTCCAGATTCTTTTGATATTGAGTTTGACTATAGAATTAAGAATTAATCGTTTCAAATGCTACTTTGCAATCAGGGTTTTCGAGTTATTTGTTCGGAAGTAGCCGGTGAAGTTTAGCAGCGTTGTTTAATTTCGTGAATTCCATTTGTGTGATTTCAGCAATCTTTGAATGATGCTGAACAACGAGAATTGGATGATCTTCGCAAGGTAATTGAAAATTGATTTTGATGTAATATTCAATAACAATCGCAAAATATAAGAATTACGGACTGTTGGATGTAATATCTTGGGGCGTAACTTGAAGGAAAAAATGTCTATCTTCCATAAATTATTAATCATGTGTATTCGACTTTAAGTTCTGTATATTCGGACAAGATATCTCGGTATTCAGTAACCTTGACAAACCTTGGAATAAACAGTTCTATTGGCACTGACGGAATAGACAAGTGTACGTTACAAAAATTTTGAACTCTAGATCTAGTAGACTTCCTCCATCATAACAGGTGGAGTATTTTCTTGTATATTTCTAGGGCTCAATAATCATTCATGTCATTAGGAATGTGAATCTATCAATAGAAATTCTTCTTCTGTATTCCCTCGGCCGGAAACGAAAATGGATAACGCGAGTACAGTGTTCATTGCGCCGAGAAATTTGGACATAATTGCCGATTGGAATTCAGTTATGTTACTTTTTAAATTTTGAAACAGAAGAGACAAAATTCGATGCAAAATAATTCGAATATTGGACTGCAGAAATACATTTGCATTTTCGAATGGATTTTTTGAGCATTCCAATACGAGTAAATGAACGACTTCCAACAAATATTCTTATATGGCTTAGTTGAAGAATACATAATGGAGAAATGCATTCCTAATGATTGTTATGAGTTGCAGAAGCACGAGTTTCTCGTTATGTGGAATTTTTGCGAGAGTTATCAATTTTATTATACCATCGGGGCGCTTCTGTATATGCAGACAGAATTATTTAATGCATTTTATCATCATTATAAGTATGGCAAACATTGCTACATGGAATAATCTTAAAAGGAAAATCGGAAGAATCATTGAAACACTGTGTCAACATTGTCTCAGTTATTCTTCAGAAATCACTACAAATGAGGAAAAAAATATTGAAAGTATTGAGATAATTCTTGAACCTATAGAAACCAGATTCGTAACGATTATTAACGCAATTGAATGAACAGTCAAAAATAGACAGAAGCGTCATTAATCTTCGAGCGACTATTTCCAAAATCCTGGCACGCAACAACAGTAACTATTGAAAGTGATCACAATTTTTTCAACTGAATTTCACTTCTGCACGATTTTTGTACATCTAAAAATATTCATTTACAAATATGTCAAGGATGCGATATGATATAACGTCCCAAATTCATAGTATAATCCAGTGACTAACTTTGAGAATGTTCTTATATGTAGGAATAGCTCTCCAAAGTTATTTTTTCTTGAGCAAAATCTAGTTTTTCATACGGAAGAGTTCATTTGTTAACGATAACAACTTGTTTTAAACCCTGGCGCCTAGTAAGGTTGAAATCACGAAAATTCATTTAAATGATGAGAAGCCTTGAAAATAAGTTAATGAAGGGTTAACGTTTGCGGTAATTGCATTTGTGGTGTTCGTATGCACATAATATTAAATATCACATCGTTAGAGGCACAGTACTTTCATCACCATTTCCTATTCCACAACGTCTCCCTATAAGACCCCCAAAAATTATTCTTTTGTTATGATTGCTATGAATTATTCCTATTTGCGTAGGTCAGTGCTTATTATTTATATCATTAAATGTATAACTCTGCTTCTTAGACATTCCGCTCTATTACCATTCTGCACTTGCCGATTCATATTGCCGAGTTGTGGGATTGTAGAAAACAACATTTGTTGTTATTCTACCGTATACATTCTATGAATATCATGTTACTTCCCTTCCCAGACATCACTGCACCGTGATGCGCATGCAGATATGCTACTCATCACGAGTTCTATTTTATCTGGGTCCATTCATACGTCGAAAGAACATAACTTTTTGCGTGCTATAATGAATATTCTGCTTCTTACCAACTAACAAAGTATCCAGTTTCAGTCAACATTGCAAACGCATAAGTTAAAGTGTACTATTTTAACGGGAAAACATTATTATATTAAGAAAAAAACTGCGACCAAACAATCCGAACAAAAAAAAAAGCCTCAATATTTCGAATCTTCAGCTCTATGTCCCTCATAACTTTAATCATTAATCAGACAGGAATCGTTTCAATTTTAACAGTATATAAACAGTAAAACGTATGACGTCAATATAAAAAATAGAATGATACCGAAAAATTTATCTGATGACTGAAGTGTTTTTCCGAGAATCACAATAGTTAAAGAACAGAATTGGACAAATGATAAAAAAAAACTTTTCTCTTGTGTATGTAGCATATCAGACGGTGGACAAAAGGAATGTACGTGCGTTAATTTTAAGCACAGGTGCGCTGCTACACAATTGTATCAATACAAAGAACATAAAATTTCTTTGTTCATTATACTAGTTACACGTCGCGCCGAATAATAGAAATAAAATACACACGCAATAAGGGACGGGTTGATTTGTAATGAATGATAATTGTTTTCGTGAAATAAACCGTTGAACACACACAAATTCATTACTTTTTTTTTTGTTTAACAAATAATCATTCGTTTCAATTCATAAATACACATTCGCGTCGGATACCAGTGAATGATTACCATGAAATGCATAGTTATCTTGAGAGCACTTCTCAACAGTTAGGAAAGCAAGCAAAAACAGATTGTCCTGTCTCCTGGGTAAAAACTCCTCACCCGGTGTATCATTATCTTAACAAAGTTATTTGTTACACGCCCACGCGGATAAAGTGATTACGAAATTATATCATTCTTCAAAAGGTAACATATAATTTTCGTCGATATTATTTTTCACATACACATTGTTTATATCAATTACATCATTGATATCTTGCGTATACAATGTGAGTGAAAGGATAAACCACGGGGCAGTATTTAATCGATATGTGGTTGTTTCGTTGTACAGGAAGTTCGCTCTGGCCCCTCCTGTAATTGTTATCATATTGTGCGTACGTTAAAGAGTCTCATGTGTATATAAAAACATTGGTAGACACCCTAACATTTCAACTTTCAGTATTTTTCCCATGTAAACCGCAAGTTTTTACTCTTTTCAAACATAATATTCAGAATATTCTGCTGCATTTGTGTTCTGATATTCAAGAACTGACCACAATGAACGCTTGATCTGCAATTTTTTTACTCATAAGTTAATTAAGAGAATGTGAATATATTTCCAGTAATTCACTTCTTCATTTATTTGATCATATTCGGATTTTCAATACTCGATATAATAGAATATTCATAGATCTATTTTTTTTCCTTAGTATTTTGGCCATGACATCAATGAGTATCCGCACAGTGATGCAATTCAGGAAAAACAAATCAACGCGAGTTTAATCCCTTCACAAAATAGCAGACATTTATAGCTAAACTTCATTCCTGTGAATGTTTCGATCAATAAATTTCTATTCGTGTAGGTTCATGTTAATTATTAGTAAAAAATCAAACATCTGAAAATAACTACTTTGATATCTTATTATGAGAATATTCTGTTCTTCCATTTCTCATACTCGCACAGTAGATTGATGTCGCTTGTACTAAGGTCAGAGGTCAACAGAGTCAACAGAAATAGTTGAATATTATTTGCTTTTCAAGTTTTTTTTTTCGCTATTCAATTCTTGGGAGAATAAACGCATTTCTCGACCGTTTCTTTGTACTTTATTATATTTATTTGAATAAAAAATTCATAAATTTAATAAATTCAATTGATGTTCTGAACTTATGGCTTTGCATGTGTTTATTCATGTAAATGTCAAGCAATAAAGACTTGGGAAATCTTAAAGGAGGCCAACTCTAGGTAAAAGAATAGATTTTGCAAGAATATTGCACGAAAGAAGTATGAAAAAAAATCTTTACACCATTGTCTAATAGTGGCTGCTTATTCTCGTAGCGTGAAGGGTCTTCTCATTATATTAAAATCATAACGCTACACGTATATGTAACCCTCACACCAACACTTTCGTCGTATTGTGCTTGTGATATTGGTCCAAAATAAATCAATAAATACACCTGAGAAATATCCATATCAAATGTTATCTTTATCAATACATTCAGTCACTATTTTATCACCGAGTATTTCCATTTTTTTTTTAATGATATTTCACAACAAATATTTGTTATACAATTGATAATATCGAATGTATATTTCTATATAAAGTTAAGAACGGTGGAATTATGACTGAAACAAGGGCCATAAAGTCGAAGTGAAAGTTCTGCACTTGACAATAATGTACGCTGAGAAATAAGAATTATTACTGTAAGTGAACGATTTTTTCTTTTTGTTTCAACTACTTAAAACAACAAATTTCCTTCGTTTCCTTTATTCTTGTGAAGAAGAGAAGAATAGTAAAAGTATCCGAAAACAATTGATGTATTTTTATCGAGTAAAAACACATTTATATGTTTGGAATGGCAGGAAAAATACAATGGTGAATTTTTAACGAAAGAAAATAATTATATAAGTACATTATAAAAATTTTCATTTTTTTTTGGTTTTGTTAAGGAATCGTCGTATTCATTCTAAGTTTTTGAAATTTAATTGCTCTTGTTGATCGCATGATTAAATGAATTCAGTTCAATGTAAATATTAGAAAAATAATGGACGACGAACCGGGAATTAATATAATTAATGTTTAATTATGATGTGAACTGTCGAGTTTTCAATAAACTTGGCGAATAGCGAAAGTATACACAATGCAGAAATACACCTGTATTCTATAACGGCAACTAACGTGGCGCGGGATTTGTAGCGTCATTAATACATGGAGAAAGCACAAGATGAACTCGATCTAACCGAGATATAAATAAAAATTCAGATTGACTACACCGCGCAGCAACAGTATAATCATGAATTATTTTTGTATTATACACTTTTTTTTTATCACCATACCATCAGTTGAAAAAAACGTCAATGTAAATATGTACACTCCCAGTGAAAATCAAAGCATCCAATGATTTTCCACACAAACAAACTCAAGAATCGATTAATGAAAAGACGCAACTTTTGACACGCACTAAATGGATCGTTCAATGAGTTTATTTCTGACTCGTTGGAGCTTACGAAGATCACAGAAAAACTATAATTGTGATCGTTCTTCTCATATAATCCTGAAACTGTACGACAATTTTTAGTATCTTAAATTTTGGTAATTCAAATTGACATATAATTCATTTTGAATTTAACCAATTTCGCGACAAATTGATTAATTCTTAATTCTGAAAAAGTTTATGGAAGTAAATTAAATATATTTTAGAATAAAGTTCGAATGATTGTACCGCAATAATTGATAATGAATTAATAATCATTCGAAATTTCGTCGGCTTTCTTCAACTGAAAATTCTACGAATCTTCAACTTTTATGTGGAGTGTATCAATCTTATCCAACCAAACATCGTTGCGTGGAAAGAGCACCTGCTGTCTGTTTACATATACATACATGCATAGTCACATTTGAAACGAGTATTATTTCGATACGGTGTGGATAGGAAAAAAAAAAGTATACAGTGGATAGTCATTTTATGTGTGTCGATTTTTCTCTATTTACGATGTGAATGAGGTCTAAGCAAGGAATATATATTAGTACACGATAATGCGCAATTTTAATACATCACGTATTAGGCAATACAAATATAATATTACATATACTAAGTAGTAGAACATACCGTTGCGTCGATATTTAATATCAAGAAAAGGCAGCATGAATTCCACTCGATTTTTTTTCCCGTTATATTTTATTGTGATACCAGATATTTCACATTATCATGCCGTGAGATCAGAATTTTATTTGGAAACCGCATGATCAGCGAGCTACAAGCAGAAGTAAAGTTGTATTATATTTTTCTTTCAATATAAAGCATGCGTGGTGGGCAATTGGAGCGTGCGACGCAACGTTGTTCCGGATACGATGAATGATGGGGACATGAAAACTTGTACCTTGCTCATGATAAAGAATTATGTTTGTCTATCGGTAGCCGAGATTACATTAGAGTTCGGAAGCATTTTTGTTCAATGTTTTTCACTAAGGAACCAATGTTCCTCCGTGATTTGATTATTAACCATGAATAACAATGTATCTGCTGGAAAAAACTTGTTGAAATTCTCGTAAATTAGATTGTTTTTAGTTTTCAATTGGAACTTGACGAAGAACAAGTTTTATTTTCCTTTTGTTTTTCAGGGTGACTCTGTTTCAATTTGTAGCTACTGAAAATTTTCATGTTTTCTTGTCAACTGTTGAAGTGAACTAAGTTCAAGTAAGTTATTGTATATCGATTTATCTTACGCTATTCAGTTGTTTTAATCGTTAAAACGACAATTTAAACTTTGAAATGGAACAGTCGTGAATTAGGAAATGTCTAAATATTGTAAACTGCGATTCATAATAAGAGTTGAATTGTGATGGGAACATCAGATGGGAAATGAATAAAAAGGTTTTAAAATGCTCCTCAACTTAATTTTTACATCGTTGAATAAGATTATTCTTCAGTAAAAAAAAATAACTCATAGGGAGCATATGTCGTGTAATATAGTTTTATAAAATTTAGACGATTTTGATTTATATATTCCGGAAAAATGGAGCCGAGAGTCGTTCCAACTCAATACTAAGAAAAAAAGGATGAAAATAAAATTAGAAATTTCATTCTTGGTGATGAAACAAAAAAATATTTTTTACACAACCTTTTTGCCCTTTTCTATTTCATAATTCATTCGATGGTATTTGTTGTTGGGCAATATTCTGAAGGAGAGCACTTATCAACATGATGCTCACATTAAAATACAATTTTTTCACATCCAATATCAACACATGGGTTCTCATAATGCACTTATAAATCTATTCCAATTTCAAAACAGTCTCTAGCGCCGCTAAGTCGAAAAATCCAAATAAAAAACGATAGAAAACGGTTGGTGATATATGGCAAAGCAGACGAGCAGCGCGAGACTATCTTTTCGGAATTCCAAACATAACTTCATCTATATCTATATAAATTATATATGTTCACATATTCAACGGTTCAGCAGCTATTCGAGAGAAGCGCGAGTTGAGATTACTTACCATTCGACTGGAATGCACCAAAAATAAATTCAAGCCTGCGATGAGTCTACTCGAATGGCTGATGCACGATATCAAGTTGTGTCTCGTCAACTTGCTTTGTTTCGAATATCATTTTCTGACACTTTCATCTTTTTAATTTTTTTCAATTAACCTAATAAACCACTAAAATTAACTTCTTTACATTCAAATATTATATATTTAGTTGAAGAGATGGAAGTTGTATTATATGTAAACTACTCATTTGGTGAAGAAATATTCAATTCTGTCAGATCGCTCTTTTCCTTCATAGTCATTGAAATTTTGTGGATAATGGAGACACGTCAATCTATTGCCATATGCAGAATGATAAAAATATCCAAACTATCCATTGCAACGGGTCATCGAAATGTTGATTTCAAAATGAAATGAAAAACAGAGGAAGTGAGGCAGAAAAAAATACACAAAACATGAGTAGTTATTGAATTGTTTTAGATTATATATGATAGTCTAGGTATTGATAACAACAATTTTCTGTGCATACATTTTCTCTCCAAATAGTGTAAATGTGACCAGCAGATGAACCAGATGAATAATAACAAGTGATGAGCAGATTGGAAAACACTCCTGGTAATGCAAACTCGTGAATGACGAGTCGAATAGTGGCCCGCGTGACAATTGATAAATTGTTTGTGAAATTCATCAGACAAATTTTAGACACAATTCATAGTTTTAGAAGTTTTATTCCATTTTCCGTTGTGTATCAAAATTAAATTGTGGGGAATTTAAATTTTGTCCGTGCCATCGTCCAAATTCCTCAATCTAGAAATACATGGTCCAAATATCAAATCAAATCGGGAATCAACATAGATATGAGCGATTCAGTCGGACTGAGCGGCTTAATCATGGTTTCCGTAGAACTGTGCTCTTTCAAAAGTGTAGCTTATCTTTTTTTTCAGTTCGTTACTTAGCGATTAACTCCGAATTTTCAATTTAGAACGTCATTATTTTGACCAATCATTATAACATCAATACGGTACCGAAATATATATAAATATGCATAGGAATGTCGAATCATGATTGTCTCTAGCAACTTTCAAGTATATCATGATTCTGCTTTTGAAGGCATCCAATTTTGAGGACCAATCCGAAGATGGGAGAAAATGTGATATGAGGATATAAATTCATAGGCTCATCATCGCTGGTGAATTCCATCGTAATCCATCGGTAACTAAGACAATAATGCCAAATGTGATTATTATAAATCTTTTATGGTCATCGAATCACAACTTTCCACTTATATAGATTTTATGAATGGGAATTTGTTATGTGAGCAAATGTATAGCGAGAATGTGGTCGGACATTCACCAGTATTTTTTATGCACGAACTTTGAGAGGAAATTCACATTCTTCTAATGATCAATGAATATGTCTATAATTAAAATATAGCCGAATAGAACTTTTTTCTGGGTTGTTTCTTAGCGTTGATTTGGAATATGATATGGAAATAGAATTACAAGATTGAAAATAATGAAACTGATATAGCGGTTATGAAATTCCTATATAGATGAACCAATTAGGAAAATTCACGGTTCAAAAAGTTGCTGTTTTATCACAATCAAATAAATAAGGTTCTCAATTAATTATTTTAAACGGTCTGGATTGTATCAACTTTTCACAATGCCCAAGAACATTTTTCAATTTTGTTTTCTTGATGTTCATATATGTCCGATAGCAAATATCACGCACGGTGAACAATTGTACATCGTATAGTCTCGAATTTTGCAATGATTCTATTGTCATTTATGTCATCATAAATGTTAAAATATTGATGGACATTCTGTTTCTGTAATCCCTCAACCGCGAATGAAATTGAGTCCTTGAGTACCGTCGCTATTCAACTAGGAAAAAATTGTAATCGGTAATTAAAGTTTCAACATGTTACAATTTAAATTCCAACAGAACATCACTCAGGTCAGAATTATTCGAAATTCTAGAATCATATCTTTCTTTTCACGTTTATTTCTCTAAACTGCCCGGAATTTTTCAATAGCTACTTCACGGATTATTACTCTTCTCCTTATCTGAAACGACACTCTTAGCATAATCTTCATAAATATAGTTATCTTTGGAACTAAAATCATGAATAAAGAAAAATAAATTGGTAAAATAACCAGGCTTTGTCATCACATGCCAAGGTCGTCCTACTTTCGTTGAGATTTGTCTGCTGAATGCATGAATGAATAAAAATACAATTTCTTGAAATATGAACGTAATTTTAGTACCAACTGTCATCACACCCATGAAGCTTACGCAGAAATAAAAGCGTCAGATTGTTGAAAAAGTGGAATGCCACCTTTTTCGAAATTCCAAACAGATTAATTCACAACTTCTCGTACAGAAAAAAAAATTTGTTTGGAAATTCGAAAACAAAAAGGAAAAACACTGATTCTGGCATGCACTTCATTTGTAAAATGAAAAACACTTTCTTCGCCTACTAGATCAGATACCCTATCCAGTTGTGAAGAATCACTAGTTGTTTTCACAAGAATAAACAAAATATACTTGATACTATTTATCAAAAATGGAAATATGTAAAGAGTATACACAATGGTGTAAAGACAATCGGAGGACCCTTCTTCATGATTTTTCTTTATTCGTCGTAGAGGACTACCTGTACTGATAAATATACATACTGAATAATTCAAGCAGTGACCGTAGCAGATGACGTCATGATAGTATTCAGGTACGGTGGACGGTTCAGGGTGAGCAACCATGCGTAGCTCCATCCGCTCTCATCAGGCGACGGGCGCACAACTTGACGACTAGATTGCAGCTACGCGCGATTCGTCAATTTACATGTGGTACCAAAGATCGATATTCGGTCTTATTCATTTTTCTTATCATCTTACTTTTGCATCCGGTATTATTATTTATCAAACACTTTTCTCGTGTGTTGAATTAATACTTATGTTGGAAAATTTTTGAGAGTTTTTGGCTTTGGATAAAGCATGGACCAAGTTTGTTAATCAACATGTCTCGGCCATTCCTTTTTTTTTTTCGTTGTAAAACTTTACTACATTCATCACCGGATAAATCTCGCAACCTCTCCACCTATTTTCTCTTCAAAACTTCTATTGTATGGTAATATTACATGTAATGTTTTTCCATGTGGTAAATATACGACAATAGTAATACTTCTTTTTTCTTCTTTTTTTTATTTATATTCAATTATCTGTACGTTCGAAAATACCGTGGATTTACCCTGTGTTCCTGACCTCTTTCATCGTTTAAACGGTAAGGAATCTTGATCAATGTATTTGCTTGTTACATCACCACGATTCTGAGTGTTTTATAGACGTTACTCTTCCATTCTTTGCGATTGTCGTAATTGCAGTCACTTTTTCGACACTTTGAAACATCTCCCTGTTTTAATGTCTGATTTGTATGTGACACGTTTCTCTACTTTCGCAAGATGACTACAAAATGAAAGACTCCGATTCGTAGTGAAGTTATCGAAAAGCAAATGCCCAATTGGTCTATTCGGGTTTAAAAATATTTCTGTGGGTTCAGAAGTGGAAGGACTTTGCGTGTATCATGACGTCACCGAAGCATTGCACATATGTAGTCGACACTGCCTTGTTTTTGACGTTAGTTGTTCCATATGGGGGTTTCTGCCGAAAATTTATATTCGGGTCTTTTTTTATTTCCCTTCCAGATTTCTTTTCGTTTCTACGTAAGAAGTGAAGAAATACGTATTTGTGTTTTGTTATTTGATCACGTTATTCTTTATAGTGCCGACAGGAAATGATGGAATTATAATGGTGATGTTGTCATTGAACCGGTTGTATTCGGAAAACGAGAGAATATATGAAAAGAATGATGAGGGTGAATTTTGTTCAATCTAAATTAAAAGTTCGATTTAATTTTGGGGAACTGGACACTGATTTCCGGATTACTGACTCATAAAAATATTATTTCAATCGAGATGTACTTTTTGTTATTCATCTATGTTTTGTTCTTCGGAAACAGTCAAATCACGAAATGTTTGTAAGCAGTGGGAATATTTTTCTGTTTTGGAATGAGATCCAATTCGATGTTGCCAATATATTGGAAAGTTTACGAACAGAATTATAAAATTCTTCGAAGGAAATACCAAACAAGTTTGGCTTTCATCACACTTCACTTTCATGGTTTTCGTATTCTAAACATCAATCAAAACAATGATATACATTTCCCGTCTCTCCTGTGAGATATGAGAAAAGATCGAAATAATATAATATTTATAAATAGATTGATAGGAATATAAATAAATGATGTGAAAACTTCCTCATTTCACTAATACTCTTAATAATTTTCAGCAATGTCTAGCACTGAGAGAGGAGAATCGTCGACTGAACAATGCACTGCAGATGCATCAAGCCCCAAATGATCAAGCCATTGATAATGTTTACCTACAATCACAAATTGACACTCTTCAATGGCAATTGAAACAGGTGACATTACATCAGTTTTATTGATTATTCAATTTTATTTAAATTATGTACTTATATCGAATTGATTTTACAGACTGAATCAAATCGTCAGATGTATCGATCATTAATGAAACAAGTAGTAAACTTCTTAGAGCGTGCGCGGAAAAGTTTGGATATCCTTCACGCCAACAGCAACTTCAATAAACATTCTACGCGGAATCAACAACGCTGTCAGAGTGTTTACATGGAAGAATCATCACCAAACCAAAGTTCAATAATATCACCAAATTCTACTTCGAGATTCACCCGAGCTAAGTCAGTAACACAAATCCCGGCAGTCAGCAATTGCCCAGGCATCCGTGATTTTACGTGGTCAATGATAAGGAAAAATGATCTGAATCATTGCACACAATCTCAAATCAACTCTGAACATCAATCACAAGAAAGTATAAATAAAACAAAATATGAACGCATTGTTCACAAGCGTATCAATGATTCTACAGAAAAGGATCTGACCAGTGATCATACACCACCGGAGAAACTGTCGCAAGAAGCGTTTAGGTATACTTTTTTATATTTTCTCCCAAGTCAAGTCGACAACGAACCCAATCAAATGAATATTAATTCATATCAATCAATGCAACAGTAGGAAAATTCAACAGATAATTTTGGGTATAAATGAGATGAATGACAATATATAATCCATGATGAACCACAATACTTTTGCAATGGGAATTATATTCGCAGATTATTTTCTATGACTTCTTTTATCACATCTTGAAAACAGGAAGATGTACATGAAACATTGCACATGTACATTCCAGTCTTGTATTGAAAATCACCTACGGCATCATGTCATGCGCGTGTTCCTGTTTTTCTTTTTTTTTTTGTTTATTCACATCGGAAAATATGAATCGAAGTGAAACTAAGTCAATATTTGACGTGATTAAAAGATTAATTACTAAATAAAAATGCATTTTATTTCCAGATTGCAGAGAACAGTTGAGTCGTTATTGGCAATGCGTGAACCGCATTTAACAATGGTCTCCTCTTCCTTCTCTTCTTCCATATGTTCTTCCGAATCTTCATCATCGTCGTCACTGTCATCATTCATCGCTTCATCACCTATCGCTGTAGCTATCGACGATAATACGACGTTGAATTCACCGATAGAACGTAATATTTCACTTCAAAGTGGTAAAATTGTAAATTCAACAAGAATTCACGATAATTCACACGATGAATCTTGCATGATAACTGATCATCGAATAGATGATAATTTGTCGAAATTAAACCAGTCATCATGTAGTGTGTCAACACTGTTCGAAACTAGTACACCATCAAGTGTTTTACTATCGTATTCACCTGAATCAGTCAACAAAATTAAAACTATAAATACCAAAAAACCGGAAGAGGAGAAGGTTGATGATGAGAAAAGAAGTGGACCGATAATAATGGAGGCTGCTCCAAGACAGCCGTTTTCCTTTGTCCAAACTTCAACGCCCAATGGAAGAGTGAAACGAACAGAGTCAATTGAAAATAAATGCTCAAATATGACTGAAAAACCGGTTGTCAGTTTGAGTAGTGCAGAGGATGAAAGCGGCTTCTCTTCAATGAGTTCATTTCAGGATGTTGGACTTCCTGTGGCGAATACTCTTGCACCCATCAGAAGTGGATGTCACACAGAAATTGGATTACCAGAAATATCGTTGGATAAAATAAATCATAGGAGATGGTCGTCAACACCAGCAGAAATTCAAGCGCTATTCAAAAAATATAAAGATGGTCTTCTCTCACACCGAACAAATCCTGAATCTTTAAGTGTATGGGTTTAATTTGATTAAGTGCAATACAAAATCGGATAAAAAATGAACCACCTCCAAATATGTAAGTGATACATAAAGTCTCTAATTTTTATGATCGAATATGACTAAGATCATCATAATAAATTGAAACTCGATGCATTTGATTGTATGAATATACAAATACGTCTTGATCATATATTCTGTTAAGTGAAAATTAATAAATTATTGGTACATATACGCGAGGAAAAATTGTGAAAAAAAATTCCAAATGAATTATATCATGAAAAATATAATCGATACGAATCATCTATTCATGGAGCAACTCGATTTTGAATAATACGACAAATTTAGCTCACTGTATGAACTCTTAAGGCATTCGATTGTATTTTTCTGGGAAATGATAATATAAACTTATTTTTGGAGACATATGATTTTGCCTCAATGGAGGAGAAAATGGAGAGAAAATCACAGTAAGTAGTATGAAACTCGAATGCAGAGAAATAATCAATGATTGCATTACAAAATAATTTGCCTGAAAGAGCATATGAATATTCCAGGTTCTTTATTACAATGAATTGAGTATGGGGTATAATAGTCACAATATGATTTCTACGCATTGATCAGCCAGCATTTCATACATTATTCATCTTTATACAAAAGAAATACAAAATAAAAAAATGATTAAAAGAACAAAACAAAAGTTGTCTTGCTATCGAAATCCCTGCATAATCCATTTCAAATGGAATGCGTTTTTTATAACTCACACGATAACTGACTGAAGCAGAGTCATTAAATCAGAAATAATCAGAGAATTTCAACAGTAATTTAATTATTTGATTGAACCAGAGTATCGAACCACCATAAAAAAACATTTTCAAAAATACACTCGAAGCTCGTGTGCCCAAAAATTTTCAATGTTATTATAATACAACAAACTAGAAATGTCGACTTATAGTGTAGAATGTGTTCACAAGTACATCCAAATTATCTTTACAGCTCTCGCTATCCCGAATAATCGTATCAATGCGAGCAATACCTACATTACCATCACTCATCAACAAACGCATGACTGCCATATCAGTTTCCTACTTAAAAATACAGATGGCAACACGATTATGGGGGCGTACTTTTAGATTGATTTTCAACAAAAAGCTCGTGCGGCCATACACATCGTGCCCGACGTTATTTTAATGTGCCTCTTTACAGAGCGGATCGTAGGTGACTCGAGCAATACGTGGTCCGGTTCGGGTGTGCTCGCGGGGCCTCTCCTGTGCCGGTGACGAAAAAAAGAAAAAAAAAAAAGAAAAAAGAAAGAAACAAAAAAAAGAAAAATTAATCCAATAATTTTCTCACCGGCGATCCAATCCCCGTCCGTTTTACTCTTATACACTCATGTTACTGTTGATCTTTTAATCATTGTTATTGCTTCATTGTTAATGAAAACTAATTATTTTATTTAATACCAGTGTCGTTAGCGTACATATATATATATGTATATATATTGAAACATATATATACGCATATATATATATCGAGGTATATATAGATATGTGTATATTTTTACGTTTTTCATTGAAAAGTGTGAGGGAAATTGAATAGTAGGTGAAAAATAGGGAAACGTGTGTGTTGTCTGGTGAAGTTTCCCTTCATCGACTGACTTTTCCAGTCGCTCACTCTCACTCTCTCTCTCTGTCCAAATAGATTTATATACACACATACACAGACACAAATTGAAGTACATACGGGGATACATTAAATATAATATACCTATACTGCTGATCGTGGTGCTAAAGGTTCGTTCGTGGCGCAGTGCGTGAAATGAGCGACAAGGACCGTTCATCTCCCAGCCTCGTTGAAAACGGCCTCAAGTTGCTACTTGATCAGCCCAGTATTTTTCCGCTCATCGGTGAGTACACATTCTCGAAAATTAATCTTTATTGATATTTATACATGAATTAGAAAATAATAATGATAGGTTTTCATTTAATATCTTGAATGAGAACAATTCTACGGCTGATAAAGTATGAAATGTAATCTGTCTTATTTCACAAGAATTATGTGACATTTTTGTCGTTGTATTAATTCTGTGTCAATTTGATTGGAATGATGTGATATTAAAAAATGGTATGGAATAGAGTGTGTGATGAAAATGTTTAATTTTAAAAAGCCCGCATTGGGTTGTGAATTGTGAGTTGTTAACAACTAGCGCTCACTGGTGGCAATTTTTGGTTGGCTTTGGTCGAAAGCCAACAATAGATTGCTATTTTCTTTTTCCCACATGTCTTATTGGTAATAATGTAATGAAAAAGAAAAAAATAATAATAAGAAGAAAAAAAAGTTGGCGAGCATTATCGAACTACAGTTGCCAATCAACAAGAAGAATGGCCACGTGACTGTCGATAAGACAGATTGCTCAATGAATTTCATGGAGTAAGAAACGTTTTTATAGAATTTTTAAAGAGTGAATGACTAAAGATGACGGTTATTTATATTGCTCTGAAATTCATGGTGTTAATTGAATGTGTGGAGTTTGTGAGTGTATATCATATTGCGCCGGCGCTCCAATCACACTGTTAGATTAACCTCGATCACAACCCCGTGGGTAACAAACCACGTGATGTCTGACGTCGGTAACTAACCTGACCTTAAACCAGCCTAACTGCACCGCCTCTTTTGTACTTTAGATTCCACACGATGAAACAGAAAAATCAAAGTCCAATGCCCATTCTCCGACATGAAGTCAAGGTTTATTTATTTTATTTGATTTCAAGCATTATAATTTTATTTCACTCTCCTCATATTTTCTCGAAGCATAATTTTTTTCTCTACATTTTTTATTATAGATTGTATTTTTAATGCCAAAAGTTATACATTGTCGAAAATGCGTTGTAAAATCAGATTTATTGTCATTATGCGGTGTGTACTGTCAGAAATAATTCGATAAAACATTTGTAGATAAATCAATATCCATGTCGTGATGTTAACTGTGCCAAGAGATGTGTCTATGTAATATCGTTCGGCTTGATACCATTGACTGACTCAACTAGTCTTGGAGCAGTTCTTTTTCAATATATTGAATGTCGAAACTGTGTAAATTCATAAATCAAACAGACTTGTTATCATTTTTTTTTCTTCTCGGCAGCCGTATTTTTTTTTTTTCCCCCCAGTTAATAAATACCAAGATATTGTGCTTCAGTTTATGGTTCTGTTTGATCGATTTTTAGTTAGCAAGAGGACAAATGTCATGATATTATTTAGCACCAACAATTATTTCCACAAATAAAGAAGAAATGACATTCTGGTGTGGAAATTATTTTACTATTATGTATTCCATCTTTTTCCTTTGAATGAAAATTACTTTTTATTACACCTGGATAAATTTCCGCGTGTGATATATTACTTTGAAAAATTTTATTTCTGTTTTAACGGCGCAGCAGTATATCAGGTCCACGAAAATAGGAGAGTTAGACTTTAGTGTGCGCCTAACACTACACAAGTATATAGTACATCTTACTTCGGTGCTGACCTGAGCTAGCTCCTCATTCTTCGGCAGTTTCGTTGAACAAGTCGACGAGCTTAAACTTTTGGATTGATGCCAAAACTTATGCCAGGTTTCGACATAGCTTCACGAGATGGATATTTTCGGGTGAATGTGAGCACAAACCTTTTGTCATGCGTTTTGTCGACCAAAATTATTAACATCCATCACATGAATTATTTTCAAAATTTAATTGATACATCATTGTAAAAGAGGATAAATATTTATATTCTATTCGAATAACGGTGACAGAAAAAAATATAATGATCTCTCGCCTTTCCATCTCTTTGAATGAATTATGATTGCTCCAAAAACTCCAGCGTGAGAAATGATATGAATTTATTTCATGTTCCCAGAGTTAAATTTTGGAGTCACATACATGAATTGATGAAATTTGATATTTGATGTGGAAAAAGAGGGGAAAAAAAATGGCTAATCATAGTTTGCGCTGAGTGACAGTAGTGTATATATGTTGACGCGTCGCGCGAATATATGCGTGAGTGTTCAAACGCATCATTAGCAAGACTATCATTAGCTGACAAGGCCAAGCCAGGGCCGGCAACATTGTCAGTGGCTTTTCATATCAGAAAATGAAACAACTGGTCAGTGCATTAGAATTTTCGTTTTTTCGTATATTCATACTATCGTTTTTATTATCCAATGTGATTTTTATTTTTTGGCAACAATCAATTAGTTCTCTATTTCTCTTCAGCCTTCAACTGCAGCATCCTCTTCCTTTTTTCTTTCTACTTCTACTTCTCGTTTTGTGACGGTTACCACGTTTTTTCAGCAAACTCTTTTTACTTTTCCGCTTTTTCTTCAAATCAAATCCTAATAAATCTAAACAATCATCACTTTTACTATCAAATTTACGTTTTTGTGAACGGCTTCGCCCACGTTTTCGCTTTTTTCTTTTTCTACTTTTACTTTTTTTTCTACGGCGCTTTTTTCGCCTTCTACGCGATCGCGACTTTTTTCCATGACTTTTTTGTCTTCTTTTTCGTTGTCTCTGTTTTTTTTTCTGACTCTGACGCCAATATTTGAATTTCATCCATGGACATGGCTCCATTACTTCACCTTTTTTTTTCAATCGATATTGTTGATCAAGAAATGCCTTATTACACACATAGGTATTTCTGTCAGAGAGAAAAAAATGGGAAAAATTATATTAAGTACAATTCTTGAGTCAATAAAATGATGGGAATTAAAATTCGATTCAATCAGATCTGATCTTGTTCCATTGGTGGTTTTCCATTGAACAAAAATTGATCTTATTCGAATTCAGCGGAACACGATTTTATAGGCGTTCAAATGTTCTGAATTCACTTGATCTTATTACTCGCATCTAATTATATTCTAATGATTTGAAGTGATTGTGTTTCAATCTGCGAATCCAGAAGCGATGCCACAAGTATCATGATGACATGAAAGTTCAATCATTAAAATTCCAAAAAATATAAATTTATATTTGATCAAAACTGGCCGGTTGAAACTTATATAGACCGTATTCAAGGTCAATTCAAATCCACGTATTTCTTTTCTTATATGAACGTATGAGTAATCTTGAATGAAGAACGATGGAAAAAACAAACCCATTGTTTCGTTGAAGTATTCCATATGAAACGCCACGTCGAAGTGCTAATCGTACTTGTTTTGTGACTTCCTTACGTGGTGCATCATATTCATGAGATAAATAATCACTTATTTCTTTCGGAGTAGATCCCTGAATGTCTTGGAGCCTGCGTAGAGCACCAACCACCAATTTCTCGAATTTTTTTGATTTCTTTTTTGGAGTCATGATGTAATGAAAATTGTTTATGAATAAAGGATGTCATGTTTTTGTTAACAACAAAGCTATTGAGCTCCAATGTTCATATCATTCATCACTCGTATTTAATGCAATTGATGAAATCGTTATAAACAATTGATTGTAAGTGTAGGCACAAGAATTTTAACATGTTAAATATTTATTTCAATTGATAATTCATGTATTATCTACTCAATTTCATATTTACTTTAATTTTATTACACATGAAAAGTTTATATAAATGTCATTTGATTGTCATGGAGACGCGTTCTTCATTTTCTTGCTATTCTACTATTTCTTAAAATTCTTTTCTTCAATACATGTAGAGCTATTTTCACAATTATCTAATAATATAATATATACTTACTATATCTATATGATTATAAATAGAAATATTTGCTGAATAGATTTCAACTCTAACATGTGATAAATTATTTCGAAATATATGTTTTCTTTTCCACCACCACACACATAGACACAGAAACACATTTACAAAACATCACAATAATAATGATAATCGAGATAACGCAGCTGTGTTCTAAGTATAGCGTTACACCATAGAGCTATTTAAAACAAAAAATATTCCGTTTGATTTCAGGTAAGTTCGATTCTACTTGATTGTGGGATTTCACTATTTCCCACTTATCTTTATGCGCATTATTGTTCATCATTAGATAAGTAAACAGAAGTAAGAGAATTAAAGGAATAAATAAAAAACGAGGGAGAGAGAGAGAGAGAGAGAGAAAGAAAGAAAGAAAGAAAGAGAGAGAAAGAGAGGGGGAGAGAGAGAAAGAAAAAGCGAGCGAGCGAGCAAAAAAAAGCCGAGTTGGAAAATAATTATAAAGAGATGGAAACGAGACAACGCGCATCGAAATTTGCCGCAGAGAGATCATCAGGTATGTTCATACGAAATTTTTGTTGTTTTTTTTTTCTACGTTGTTTTCTCTCAATTTCTTCATCGTCTCGTAGGCATAATCGTTTTTCTTCTATTGACAATATGAAAATATATGTATGAGATAACTTTTTCTTCTCATCTGATTGAATTTTACTGGCTCGGCTCCACCTGTAGCACCTTTATTCTTTATTTCTCTTTGCATTACTATCTTATCAATCCACTTGTGATGCCTCGCCTGAGATGTATATGTTATTTTCATTATAAACAGTATGTAGCAAGCAAAAAACATGAGAAATAGAGGTATGTGTTCAATAACCAATAGTGACTCGTTTATTCAACTTCCCTGGATAAAATATTCGTATATATAGTTTATCTTTGAACATTTGTATGGTTTAGATATGAAATAATTTGGATAATCAATAAATTCAGTAGATACTTGTAACAGATATGTTGAGTGTGCATAGATAGAATTAGAGAGGTGTGGAGCTCAAATCCGTTCAACTGATGTATAAGTGAACAAACAAATATATATGCGTATTCGTATGTTCAATGTGTTACGAGATGAAAAAATAAAAGACGAGACTCCACACTGTTTGCTAGTGGCATCTGACGAGTCGCATTGGTAACACTTGAAGCGATGACGTCAATGGTTAAATTTTGAATGCAAAAGTGAGAAGATGATATTATAGACAAAATTTATTTGGCATTGTATTTAGTTAAGAAGTTAAAAATTTAATTTAATTTTTTTTTTTTTTTTTTTTTGGGTTGTATAAATTATTTTGTATGATCCGTTAGGAAGAACTGAATTCAAGGGAATATTTTCATGCGCGTCGTAAGAACAGCGATTGATTTCTTTATTTTGTAATATGGAGACCGTAAAAATGATGAGTTTAGTAATTCCTAATAAGTGATAGAATTATTTCTGCATTATAGAAAACTTTGGAGTTGTGAAAGATTGCTGTCAAGTCATATGAGATTGATAGATAGTTAATGGAAAACTGTAAGTGTTTTTTTATATTTCGGAAACTATCGCGTGAATGCAACGCGAGTGAAGTCCATAACGTTTATTTTTTCTTGACATATAAAAATTTACAAATTTAATATAGAATTTCGTGATTGAATTATCCTGACGGAGCTTTCCAGAAAAATTATTTGAATTGGGAATATATTTTCATGTTTTGTATTATTATTGAATCATAGCCACTACAAAAAAAAAAATTTTCTTCCTCTGAATTTCCAACGCTGTAACCAAGTAGTCAACTCAATAATCAGATCAATAAAACAAAAGTTCATGCGCAATCGAATGAGTGATGGGCTTTCTACCGGCGTTTGTATCTCGCACAATTTTTCTATTACTCGTAATTGAAAGTTCATCAACAAATAAATTTGTGAGGGGCGCAAAAATAAACAAGATAATTGATTGAGCAGGGTTACTAATTGAGTTTATTGCCAATATCTTTGGCTGTTAAAAAAATATCCTTCATGTAATTTACAATTAGAAAAATGCTTAATGCATCGTAAATAGCGCCAGAATAAAAAAAAAAAGAAGAGAAATTTGGATATTTGTTTAGAGACAAGATGAGTTCAGATAATGATATTCATCAGATTTGGAGGAATATTAATCCATATGGTAATGAAAGCAAAACGTGTATTAACATGTAAGAAGAATGATGAACGCGGCCATTGATATTATTATTTTTGTAGGCAAATGTTTACATGTCATCCATTATATTTTAATTTATAAAAAATTATTGTGAACGAAGCCTTTCAAGTTGTTGAACATCATAAAGAAAATGATAATTTCTGATAATAATTTGTCGCGTACTACAGGAATATTTCGTATCTTTGTATGGCAACACTTATTTTTTTTCAGAATTCATTATCGTTATTACAAAAAATATTCTCAGTTCGTATCTTTCACGTAATTCCGCACGATATCCCCTAATCAATTGTGGTCTTCACTGAACATTGGAACGTCGTTCTTTATTTGCATTATTAAAATAAATTAGAACACAAAAATTTTATACTGTCAAACAATGACTAACAATGCATTACCATGGACGAAAAAGGTTCATTACCAACTACTCATTAAAAATAGTGTGATGTTCTGCAACGATGTATATTTCTATATTACCATATTGTTACTTGTGACGATTCACTTACAAGCTTATAAACAAAAGTATAAATAAAAAATATATTTTTGTCACTTAGTCACATTAGAAATAATCAGAAGTTCTCACCTTCTTTCAATTTTCGTCCGGCCCCCTATTCTTCTCATTAATTAATTGATTGATTAGATATTCAATCGAGTTATCAAAAATAGAGGGAAAAAATAGAATGATTCACGTGTTGATTGTTACCAATTCGTCATTAGTATGGTAACAGCACTAATTAATGGCACACAATATTTAAATTCTGGAGACTTTATCGCCCACTCATAGTTTATGTATTTCAAATAACTATTTATGTGTATAAACCGAATCCAGAAAAGCAATCATCGAAATATATATATATATAGAGATGTCGCGTTGCAAGTTCAATGAGTCACATGGATAGCAGCGTGCTTCGAAACTCACAGAGTTAGCAGAATAAACGTATACGTATTGCACACTCCATGTAGAATAGTACACAAATTATAACTGTATAACTATATTTATTATGTTTCGATATCGCGACACAATGAAACTTGATATTCGTATTTCTGTGCACTCCACCATTATTTCATTCGTATTCAACCAATTTCATCGACCGATAGCTTGAGCTATATTTAACCAATAATATTGATGCAAACGAATTTGAGTCTTTGGTGTGTGAAATTAGCATCTCATACTTGTTTATTTTCGGATTAATTTTTACTTTGCAATTATAAATAACATATTATTTTAAATGAGTTTGTATTATTGTTTAAGATGTACACAAAATTGTTTGGAATTGCGGTAAAAAGTATAAGTAATTAGTGATTGATATTGATGATAATATTTTGAAGATGACGAATTCATTCGATTTTAGTTTTCAAATCGGTTGATGGTTGAAGTTAAATAATATTCTCTGAGCAGTTATTGAGAAACGATATTTGAAATGGTAAAATGTATGGATAGAAATGTTTTTCTCATTTTTAGTTCAGCTGTGAGACGAATTATTGAACTTGAGATGAGTGGACTTTTATCAGACGTCAAATTTTTGTTTGGTTTTGATATTAATTGACGTAAAATGGTGACGCACTGATAAGACATCTTTGGAAATATTTCATCATACAGCGTCATCTATAGCAGAAAAAGTAGAGTAATAAAATATAGAGGAATATAAGAAATTATTATTCGGTTACGTGGGAAGACGAGAGGGAGAGAAATATATAAATATAAGTATATAAATTATTGATGAGTCGTTTTCGAATCATCAAATTTTCATGGATAAATGCATCACATCTGAAAAGCAAAAAAAAATACTCAGCATTAGTTTCAAATTGTTTTTAACTCTTTGCAATGTGTTTCTATATGGTTCATTCTTCTATTTTCTATTCTGTGATAAATTTTCCCTTGTATTTTTCATTGCAATGAAACATCAATTTGCAGTGTGTAACTTCCGTTATCAATTAAGTATCAGAGACTTCAGATTGATCCATTTTGGACGAGGAAAAATACAGTACGAATGCTCATGGCTATTTAGATCAAGTCAAGCATTTCGTGTTTTTTGTTTTTTGTTTTTTTTTTTCCTGAAAAATACAGTCAAAATAAACGATCGAGCGAATCACTTGAAAATCTTCATTAAATAACACTTGTATTGTGATCGAAGAATTTACCAATATGTTTACTCCGGAAACCAAATAAGTGAATGAGAATTCCGAATTTTCGTTATTCCACGCGAAAAATAACGTTATCCCAACATGACTCTTACAATAGAACATGCCATTCGAAAAAATGATATTCATCTTAAGTATCCGAATAGAATCTTGCGTTAAACGAATTTTTGCTCGATTTTTCGATTTGTCGGCTTTTGACATCAATTGTAATATACATTAAACATAATTTAATATTCAATTATGAAATCGTTAAAACATCATTTTGATTTTCATTTGATTATGAACTGTTTAAAGAGTCCCAAATTGTATATTCAAGTGGAATGAAGACATATTCAACGAAATTCACTGCTTGCCTACAATAGTATTGCCCCTGCAAAAGCTGTAGGAAAATGAATGAGTCGTCAAATGTATCCTAATTTGTCCTGTTTCCATATCACGCATAATGAAAAAAAAAGTATTTCACATAGTTCCGATTTTCAAACAGGAAGTTACAGGCTATCCCAAATCATAACTGTATCATTGGATGTGCAGGTTGTCATATCTGCGAGGGATAACAGCATGGAAAAAATGAACAATCCTTTCTCAGAACTATCTTTTTATTTTATGTATATATACCATTGCTATAGTAATATTAAGACATATTTATAGTTCATCTGTTATTTTCAGTAAATTTAACATCAGACATCGAAAATCCACAATCTAACTTTCTATATGTACTTGAATATATCAATAATAGTTTGTTTCATTCACTAGAATTCTGATCGATTTGATTTGACCTGATCTATAACAACGAATTGCTCAACATTCACATGACAATGCATATTTGTTTCTATTTACACACATTTTCAATCACAGTGAATAAAATTGTATAAATGTTGTTTTATGTTACGACAATCGATGTACATCGACAAAAATTGGAAATTTTATGGCCCATCATCACAAAACACTTATTAATTAGTCCAACAAGATAAATTGGTTTCCAGAAGTAAATAACAGGAACTGAAATAGAATATTGTACGAGAGGACATTATAAAGCACACGTATATTGACAATAATAACATATATAGATGTTACGTTCATGTCGATGAAACATATAGCGATGGCGGGACACGTGACGAGAAAACGTGCCTTCTCTTGCACGTGGAACTGCGTATTGCAACCCCCATACCCACTTCGGGTGGTTGAAAGCAGCCCCCCGATCGACCCTCAACGCCAATTCCTTGGCTCAGTTTAATACGAGAGTTCGTTCTCATTAAACGCACATTAAATATTGTCCTATATATACCTAGCAATTAATATTGCCGTGTAAGTAACAGCTACTTGAGAAGCTCTTTTTTATTCATCGTGTCTATTCTCAATTTATTGACAATGTCAATATGTCGGGATTCAACATTCAGATATGAAGACAAATTTATTCAAATACATATATTGGCGTGGTGAAATATCATTGACAAGGTGAATATCTAGTGAAAGAATGGATTGATGAAAATAAATAATTGGAAGAAAATAGAATAAATTAGTGTGAAATAAAAAAAGGGAATGTGCGACGGGTCCCAGTTTGGAATTCAGTGTATGAATGAATGTTATAAAGAATATACGGGTGAAGATAAAGTAGCATAAAGTTAACAGAACAAAATAAAAAATTGAGGCAGATGAAAGGATGTGAATAAATAGATTGAATAGGAAATATCAAATGAATGGAAATGGTAGAATAAAAGCAATGGATCAGGACGAAATAACAAGAAAAATTATTCAATATCAACGACTTTCATGAACAATAAATGCATGAATCGATGAAATACAATAAATGAACGAAAAGAAGTGAATAAACTGGACATAATAACATCAAAACAGTAAGAGAAATGTCAGAAACGGGAGCTGGAGCATCTTGGCAACCGCACTATGTCTGGGGTGTGCCATATCCACATCATCAGCCCAATGTTCACCAATCACATAATCAGTATCAGCTACCGTATCATCAGCCATCAACACAACTCAATGCCTCTGGTTCTCATTCACCTTCACCACATCATCAAAATGAAATGGAAGTGGTCCAACAAGGAGTATCATCGCAATACCATCAGCCACAGCATCATCATCATCCATATCATCACCATCGAGGTCATCCATCATCACCACCAACCACACGGCCAATTTCGCCGAATGCACCTTTATCAGCAGCTCCTCAACAACAACTACCTGAACATCACCAGCAGCATTATCATCAGCGCATGCAGTTGAACATGAGACGGCAAAACCCTCATGATACAACACAAGGTATCCCCAAAGGAGCAAAATGTTTCGTGTTTGAGATGTTACATAATCAGTTTATATGTAAAGACTCAGGAGAGTTGGATAATGAGGAATATTATAGGCAATTTTGTGATATTATTTGACATTGTAATCCAACGTTTATTGGGAGAGTAAAATTTAATCAACTTTATGGGGTATTTCGTAGAATATTTACATTTCAGTTCGGCCACGTTCTTGAATCTGAATTCATTTTGTGATTGTACATATAATGACGACGGAATTTTATTATTTTTTGTTCGGCTAATTTTTGACGAAATAAAAACCGATGATCGATCACAGCTCTATAGTTTTCCATTTTTTTCTTTTCTTTAAATAGAAACAATTTTCAATCCAAAAAGATTATTTTGGCTTTTGTGAGTGAGTAATTTGGGGTGAAAATAATATTAAGATTTACATGAAAATAATCAGGGTTTTTCGGATTACTTATTGAATCCACGGATTATATCTCGCTACCCCCCCCCCCCCTTTGAATGACGTAGAGATTTCTAAATAGTTTTGCAGAAATACTTCATATTTGATGCTTAACAAATTCAGCATCAACGCAAATTCAGTGATTCAGTGATATAATGTCACATGTTCCCCTTAAAATAATTTTTGAATTAATTCACGTACCAGTCCGACACTACTCAGAGGCAGAAACGTGATTGGTATATTTATCTATAGAATCAATTACAAGCAAATTAGAAGTCTTTTTCATTGGGAATAAACAAAAAAATTTATATTTGTCATGAATGATGTTATGATGAATTATTTCCATACTGTATGCTCGTTCCCATCGGATGGATTACTTCGGTTTGGAACATATTATGAAGCCGTGTTTCTCATGAATCATTTCGTCAAATTATGTGAAAAATTTGGAAGGCCAAAAATAAAAATGAGTATTTCCATTCTTATATTATTGGAATTCAAACCGGATCGAATGTATCTAGTATGATGAGTCGTATGATTACACCCTTTGTGACGTTTTGAAATGAGAATAATATGAAATACGAAGAAGAAAGCTGTTTTTATGTCAACGTTGGAAGACGAATTTATCTGCATTCAATAAGATATGTTTGTGAGAGCTTAGTCTCGTGGTTTAATACAATCTATTTAGGCGTCGCAAATATATTTCATTATATAAAAATACAATCTTTCCCTCAAAACGGAAATAACATGGTGGAGAATGGAGAGAAACCATTGTGAAAGAAATGACTAGATAAACAATGATATGTCGAAGAGTTCTTTGTCAATGTCAATATCGTCCACAATCAAATCATTTTTTTATCACAACAAAACAGAATTTTTTTCATGCTTGATTTCAGATTATTCGATCTCATGATATTTTTCGATGAATTTATCACGCTGGAAATTCTGTATGCTACAAAAAAGATACATTTTCAAAAAATGTAAAAAAAAAAAATCCATTTTTCAACGGTTTCGTAAATTTTTACATCACAAAATTGATTAATTGATGACTTGATTGAGAAGTTGAATACACCTGGGGGAAGTTTGATATTGAATTTTTCTTCACGTTTCTCAAAGCACAAAGATAGTTTTTGAAGATATTACCTATCACTAAAAAATTCTACGTATGAAAACAGCAATTCTATTCCATATAGAAATTGTCAATTACGAAGTGCGTGGACGATACCAAATTCTACTTCACGTAAAAGCGAGAAAATTTACTCGCATAAAATATGCATTTATACATATACTTACCATACAAGCTCTTTTCACGCTCGTATTCTTCCTACATAAATGTCCTCGATACACTTTCTATTCATTTTTATATTTATCTTTCCTATTATTTGTCGCCGGCATTTTGTTTTGTCGATTGTGGTGAGATAAATGCTCAGTAGATTTACATATATGTATGAATACACCAATGAATAAATAGACAGATAGTCTGTGCATAAGTGAATTACATAAAGACTGAAATGAATTGAATTTCGGATAGATTTCCATTGTGAAATGCATATAATAGGTATATTACAAAATGTGGAAAAATATTTTTCATTGAAAATATATATATTCTTCCCATTCCTTTTTTAAAATTTTTTTTATTAAAACTACATCGCTGCTATGATGACTGCCCATCGAGAAAATTGCTGTATGAAAATGTGCACAGTAATACTCACGAGTTATACAGGTGCTTGCGTCATTTTAACTTTACTCGCAATGGGACACAACATTGAAAGGAAAAAATATTGTCAAATTATACTTAAATATATATGTGACAAAATATCACACTAAAATTTGGGTTAGACGGCGCCGCTTCTTCCAGTCAATAGATTACAACACAATATCGAATATAAATTCCTTTTATGAATTATTGTACACATAATTAATTTTCATAATGCACAGGAAATTTTCTTCAACGCCACAGTGATAGCTCGACGACTGCCAATTTGAAAATAATATGCAAAATAACTCGTTATAATCGGGAGTTTTTTCATTCGGATGTAAAACGATTCGTTTGAATTTATACGAGCCTGTAACAATTATTAGCTCATTGTCATTGCAAATGTAGACAACTGTTGCATATTATAATGCAATTTAAATTAATTATATTGCAATTCTAATATCATATCGACATTTCCATCATTTCGAAATGTCAATGCCAATTTATTCATATCACTTCAATATAATCATAATTTCGTTTTTTATTTTTTATTGATGAGATACTTGTCTTTATTTTCAAGTTTCATTTCATTTTGTGAATTTTCATAATGAAGTTCATCGTAAAATTTTTCTGAAAATTTGGATACCTATTATAGTAATCGGCACATTTCATATATCGGCTGACACAATGTCTCATAAACTACTTGTACGATTGAATTCAAATATATCTTAATTGATTCAAATTCAAATTCATTATATTGACAACCAGGATTTTCCTTATACACAAACAACATATATTTTTTTCTTGGCAATTTGAAATTTCGTAGAGTTCAGAAAAATTACTTAGAAAACGAAACACTTATTCCTCTTCAATCGTTACTACTTTTTGTATCATTTTTTATTCTCAAACCTACTTCCGTACATTACAACAATCTTGTTCATTATGATGATTAAAGTTCATTTCCATCCAGGTAGTTACAAAGTTATTAATTATGTCATCATCACATAGGAAATATTTTATTCATTCTTCAAAATTTCCAACCAGAAGTGTCGGAAAATGAAAAAAAAAGGCTCACAATTGGAAATTTCAAGTGACTATTCCTTGATCACACTGAAAAGTTACTCGATCGAACTAATAGTATTTTTGATGCAGTTAACGATAATTTTTTTTTTTTTCAATATCACATCGACGAGTGAAATCATAATAGAAGAAATAATAATATAATTTCATATACCATCTGCTTTTATTTATTTTTTTCATAATTATGAATTCGCGTGGCTGGAAATCATGAAGAATCTAAGTAAATAGGTATATATGCGCATAGTTTTAAGACCAAGGACATATATCGCGACCGTTCACGACTCGTTCCATTTCGCTGCCGAGGATAATGCAGTGTTTCAGGATAACGGACAGGATGCGACGAGACACAGTGAACAAGTTATCTATTACCATCATATCTTTTTGTTATATCACTATATACTCATTGTGTTTTCTTCACCTATTCTAAACTAAATCCAAGTTCATCTTACAATATTAGAACTTTTCATATAATATATACGAACTTCTCAATAATAAGCATTAAATTATGAAAAAATCTATGTATTGCCCATGAAACCATTTTTTTTAATCCTATCAAACTAACACCAATGAATTCAGTCTATTTCTCTTTTGTATAAGTTGCGAGAGAATGGAATACTCAAGTAATTCCTAGATTTAATATTTATTGCTGACCAAATGTTGGGATTCACATAAAAATAATTGGACTTGGTGGAATTATTGTTAGCTGATGAGATAGCTCAATTTTCACTACTGTGAATTCACAGCTAATTGCAGGAGAGATGATTTTTTTATTCACTTCTTCATTATTGTCAATCATTTCCTATCGAGCAAGAGATTTTTTGAGATGACGATTCTCGATGTGCGGTTCCTGATTGCCAAACTGTCAGAATGGGAAATAAAAGTTGAATAATTTTTCTAAAGAACTCTTTGGACGATTTTTCTATTTTTTCAACAATTATACGATGACCTTATCGATATAATATTCATGCTATGATAGAACGTGAGGAAACTGAGTGTATATTGATTGTATTTAGTTGGTCGTATATAGAGGAATGTAATTCAAATAATATTTTAAGTAGAAAAATGAATAGTCCGAACATTTATTGAAGTAAAACGTTGACTTATTCAGTTTTCGCCAGTAGCTTGTTGTTGTAGTCGTTTTTTGCTATCTTTCTGTCTTCCCCTATTTTTTCAACTTTGTAATTAGTCAATGTTGTGTTTTTTTTCTCATCCTTCTTCATGTACTTTGATTCTTAAATAATGTAGAATTTTATGTAGACATAGGTAGGTTATCCATGTGCACGGATACTTACCGTTCATAAATATATTTTATTGATATTTCCATTATCAACTATTTTATTATTCATCGAATTATTATTAATGAAGTATTTAACATTTCATAAGTATTTTTTATATTTCAGGTGATCCTATGATAACATCTTCCCTGAAGGGTAAGTCAAGTACGAATTCATTACATTCTTTTAAATTTTCAGTGATTAATATTAAAATATATCCTTTATTCCTTTACTCTAGTGACGAAGAAAAGTCACGCTGCCATTCATAAATTTCCTGTTGCCATTCTATTGTTTATACGTTTTTTTTTTATGAATTTTTATATTCATAAACACTCAATCGGTTAACTGAGTCATTTGTGTCTAGAAAATTGATTTTTGATTTTTGGCCAAGTTTTTTTATGCTATATTATGATTGATGGAGGATAAACGAAAATTAAAAAAAAAAAAAAGAGATTTTGCTGGAATTTTTTTTTTAGAATGTAATAGTGGATGCAGTTGTTTGAATGCTTGTCATTTATTTTTTTTTCATCAAATGTCATATAAGTGCGTTAATATAGGTATTTCATTGAGTCATCACCAATTGTTGGTGAGAATGTTCTATAGCCTTGGTGGGACTAGGTTACTTCCTCTGCGTTGTTAGTTTGCCTCGTTTTTACATGATGGAGCCTTGCTTATTTATGGTCGCATGGCATCACAATCATATTATCCATTATTACGAAATATGACAATATGAAAAAATATCAGTTGATTTATATGTATATATATATATATAAATGTGAAATATATATGAAAAAATTTAAACAAAAAGTTACACGTGGTAATTAGGAGAAGTATCAAGACTGGAGTCGTTTGGTTTAGAGTAGAGAGACGAATTCTTCGATTTGCAGGCTATCAACATGCTGAAACATGAGGTTCCATTATTTACTGAATTTTATATCGATATCAAAAATGTAGTGAATATTATTTTTATATCGTGAGTGTTTTCAGTGAAATTTTCTATTTATTTCATACAGATTCTGCTTGTTTCTATTTCAACCAAATTATTGATTTTATTTGAATAGGATAATTTGAGCAAAAATTATGATGTTGCTGGGGAATGGATATTTTAGTCGAGAGCGGATGAAAGTGAAACTAGAAACTTTGATCAAACTCGCACAAGAATTAGGAGATTTCAAATGTTGTTTATCAACAATTTTATCACATAATATTTGTGAATAAACGTTATCAATTGGGATATAATTGCTGTGCAAAATGTTTTAACTGGTCGTAAAAAATTGTCATAAAGGGTTCTTAAGTTTTTTGCCGGCTCAATATTAAAAATCTCACCTCTCTCAGAATTTCATTTAAGATATGAATCAATCGAGAGGGTCGGTGCAAATTGCAATTTTCATGAAGGAATTAATCTTTCATGAACTTTATTCTTCCAATTGAAAAGAAAAAAAATTATCCCTGTAATCAAAACGGATTGTTCTTGGAGCCTCAGCTAAAATCATCTAGGTCTAAAAACTGACAAATTTATAAACAGAAAATTGTGTCACCTTGTATCGAATTTTCATTTCTACTGAAAACGAATACAAATTTTTCGAAAACATTGATGGCTCCGATATTCTCTTTCACATATTTTCTCACGTTTTTATTACCAAAAATCCTTGAATAAAATAAAACATTCCCCTCTCAACACACAAATACCCTTCCACCATTATGACTCTACTTCATCTCTCCTTATATTCAATCGATAGAATTGGGTATTTGGACGCCCCATCAAGATGAGTGAATGCAGTCATCGATGCATAATAATTTGTATTTATCCAGGCCCCCTTGTTACACATCCACATATCTAAACACTGCCAATGCCAACTTATACATACGATTATACGGCCGTTTAACTCTCCATCAACCTGATATGACCGCTCTACCGTAATGCTAATATAATTTCATGAAAGCTCAGTTCTCACTTGAATGACGCTCGTTATTTGCACAGCTTGTCTGTCATTGACATCCTCTTGACTTTTTCTTTTGCTTTTACACTGTGATATTTTTAATAATACCATTTATAAATGTAATCGAAATTACTCGTATGTTTCTCTTCTTTGTTATCAATCTTCAATTCACATATTTTTTCATTTATTTATATTCTTCTTCTTTGAATTTTTTTATTGCGTCGCATTTGCCGTGGGCGAATCTAGTCAAGTGTTTTAGTGTTCGTGCAGTCTATGAAATTCGAAACCTTCGACTTGGACCGCACAAGATTATTCTTCCGTACCGTTGAGCACACTTGGTACATAGCAATGGATGTGACAAATTTACTTGACTCTTTCTCAGTAATTCATTTTATGTATACATTTTTTTTTCATATTTTGTTCAATTCAATACAAAAGACCTTGTTCAAAATTGTCAACTGGCTCCTTCGTCAATTGAATGCTAGAAAATATATATAAAGTAATCTCCCACGGAAGAATAAAATGCGCGCGCGTGACGTTTAAATAGTCGGATACAAAAGTATAATTATTCTCAAAGCGATAGTTGCCTGCAGCCTTCTCCAACAACTAAACCACAAGGTCTCACTCGTGGCTTATACCATTGTCGTTTACCATTGTCGTTTACTCGTCTCTCTCGCTCGCACTCTCCCACACTATTTCTCATCGTCTCATACATACACCACTGAGTAATTTATAAATGCAATTTTTTTTTTCCCATCAACCATACTATCGTATACTTCGTATTTTATGTTACTTGACTGCAATTTTTCTACTACGACGCTGTGATACTACCACTACAACATGCAGTGGATTTCTCCAATCAGGTGTTTTATGAATAATCAAATTACATTCAATGATTGCTTCATTCTCAAAAGTTAACGCGGCATATTTTTGGCGATCAGACTCCTCTTACTGTGAGATGAATGAAGCATTGCTGGATGCTATTTGTGGTTTTTTAGGACATTCAATTATGTATTCTGTAATTTTAGTTATAGATGTTTGATTACTCTTCGTTTTCACGACTCGAATCACTCGAGGGGGACTTTAATCGGTTGGGCATGTTCGGAAATTCACGCGTTTGAAATTGAAAGAACAAAATTTGCTCCGGGGTAACTTTCAGATTGATTTTAATTTTTCTTATTGTTGTTTTCGTATTGTTTTTTTTTTCTTCCTCTCATGTTACTTTTTAATTGGAAATTCTTTATACTTTTGTTTGTTTACTCATTGCTGTTCTTTAAGAATTCAGTAAGTCAAGTTCAGAAGTGGTTAATTTAGGTTTGAGCATACATTCAAAAATGTAGAATTTGGCATCTGTGACGAGTTTTAGAGTGATTTTAATTTTTCACTAGGTTATGAAATCGTTCTTCAATAAGTTTTTTGTTGTTTTATAACTTAAATATTCGGCATTTTTTCATCAAGAAGTATTCGACGGCGATCTGGATTGATCTATTCAATGCGATATATTTTCAATCGGGAATGCAGAAATAAATCTTCGTTTGAAGTGGCTTTCAACTTTTTTCATATTTTATCTCCAACATCATAATTCGGATTTTTTCACACTATAATTTTATTGGACACCGTTTTTTCAACAGAATTTATTAGCAAAACTCGTGAACGAGTTGTTAAAGACTGAAAATCCATCCCCAAGAATTTAATATTGAAACTACTAAATGAGTTTTTGATGATCGCAATACATAATATATCTACAAATTGCGATATTTGGTATTTAATTTCTGGCATAGGCTGGTTCAAATCATCAGGGTCATCACCCATGTCCATTATTCATCGTGAATTTCGTTAGTTCAACTACCGTCAAATTGATTACAAGTTTTTGAGTCTATTAAATTCCTATTTTAAACTATTATTCATATTTTTTTTTGACATTCCTATGAAGAAAGAGAAAACTTTTGTCACCTCTCCAAATATTTTTCTTGTTTCACCATATTTTTTTTGTTGCGTTCTAAAAACATGAGAAAACATATGTTCTTATCTTTAATCATTCATATCATATGAATGAAATTTGTTTGTTCGATCAATTGAACAAAAATTTGTGAAACATTTTCAAATATTGTATTTTTTTTCATGATATTTGCTTTCATCTTTTGTAAACTTTAATATTAGTTATATATTAATATTAGACATGAACTCAAAAGGTCGTGAAAATAATTAATGTCTATTGAACTCTTGTCAGTATTCCTATATTTTATTATTCACATTTTCATTATTCATATTGTGATATTTGTACTAATTTATTTTCATACTCCAACTCGGATGGTCTTGGAAAAATTTAGACTATTGAACTCTTGTCAGTATTGTTATTTCGTGTGGATCATTTTATTCATTTCCTACAACTAAAGTTTATTGTGTAGATGGGGAATGAACGCACGATAAGATAAATATAATGTAAAACCTACTCGGAATTAGACAAAAAAAAATTGTTGAAAATATTATCAGTGATTTTTTTTTTTTTTTTATATACAAGAATCACAACATTTAATATTGATCTTCATTAAAATTATACTCATAATATGTTGAACATCAAAGAATAAAAATCTCCGTACTAAAATATCTTCTTTTACGTCGTGTGCATGAAGCGAACACAGGAATTTCTTTACATTTTCTACTAAAAATTCAATAGAATTGTAGCAAAACACTAAAATCGTATAGCGTCTCGAGGACTGAAACCTTTTCTTAAATCAGAAATTGCCCATTAAGTCTCACATTAGTTTCGGTTGAATTCTACTTGATACATCAACCTTCACGCAGGTACGTTGAATTGTTTGGCCACTCATAAATATCAGATTTCAAGTGGCGATTCCACATCGATATGAATAAGAGATCAAGGTAATGTTTTCAAGACGCGGAACCTTGTGTTCATAAGTTAACCAATCCTATGCTTCATTCAAAATATGGTGCATGGTGTTTTGTACTTTTTATTGACGAGATGAATATCGATCTGATTCATCACATTATCAGTGCAAGTTCAAATTTGTTATGGGAAATATCATTTGCCAGACAATGTATCAAAGCTACTCCCATCATATTTCTGACTGTGTTACAAGTTGATTATTCAGAAATCTCAATATTGACTTAATCGATTGAATTTCGCATAGCAATTGGATTTTTGAAAAAAAACGAAAACTATAAGAATTACAGTTTCAAACTTTTGGGAAAGTTTTTCTCAATTCATTATAGTTTATTGCTAAATTCATATTGCTATTAAAAAAATTTGAACATCTCTCAAGACTGGGTAATATTTGTCCGATCTGAATATAATAAAGAACATAAAAACTTAATAGAATTTCTCTATAAAGTTAAACAACTATTCATAAAAACAAATCTATTGTTTTATAAATTTCATCACTTATCCTATGAAAAATATATAAAATAAGACTTATTATGATAATCTGTTGTAACGATTCGATCATTTTCACGAAGGAAGATGTTAAATTATATCGTTTCCAAAATTAAATTCATTCCTTATGGTAAATCGTTCAAATTGAATCTACGAAATTCGTCTGCCTTTTCGTCAAATATGTTTAATTCCATAGAACTTCTCATTTGTAAAATAGTGAAATGGAAATTTCACTACATTCATTTTGGGTTTTATTTAACGCCTTCAACAATGTGCATAATCGCTCCTCTTGAACTTCATCATAATTGCTATGTTTCACACTGAAACTTCATGAATCAACACTTTCATTGATTATTCCTCCTTCATGTCTTCCTTCTCAAGGAAAGTTACGAAAACAAGTCTTTACATATAAATTCATATATTGTATAATCGATGCAAAAGGAGAAAACCCATTTTGATAAATTATTCAACATGGTTGTGATTTTTTTACATTAATATTAAAAATGATTGGTTGAACACATACAATATCAATGTAATTGAATTAGATGTCAAGGGCTTCCTCTTTCGCGAATTGTTGTTTTTTCAATGGATTCACTTTCATAATAATGGAATCGTCTGGGGGATGTGGTATCCAAAATTTGCAGAAACATTTCATTTTTCTTCATATCAATACTTTCATTGGGAATGAATTATCTTTCGTTCGCAATAAATAAACATTGAACATTCTTCGACTATCCTTCGATCCAAATGTCACTTCTCCGTATAAACTCTTTTGAATGTCTACTGAAAACTTTGTGTCCAATCAAAATGACACTTTTGAAATCTCGTCAATTTTTGTTGAAGTCAAAACAGAATCAATGGAGAAAAATAAATTCATAATCATTTATATACAATTGACCTTCATATCTCAAAGATTACACAAAAATAATTACAGTATTTGAATAGTCATAAACTGGAGTTTTTTTCAATTCAATTTTTGAATGAAAGAAGATTTCCTTTTCTCGTGATATTTCAATGCAGAATTCTGCAATAACAATTCCACTCTCAGCAAAATACGTCCAAGAAAATTTTTCATGCTGATGACAGTGAAGAATGACTGCAAGTGTACCGACACATTTTATCCTTGCTAAATATACAGTGTATGAATACAGGTAAACATTAAATTTCATGTAATTTATTTTATGTACAATCAGCAAGAAAAAAAAAATGAAGAACGTACAGGTACAGCACTGTCAGGCCAGAGAGAAGCAAGAGATTATTATTTTTGCGTTAGCCTGTTGGTTTGATTCTTAACTCTTATGTAGTATTGGTGCAGACCGGGAACCACTTTCGGCAACTTTCACCCAATATATAGTGAGTGAAATGGCGCCCTCACTACCTTTCTCAATTTTCCTCTCTCCTCACTAAACACACTGGCTTCATTATTTTCTCTTTCTTATCTCAATACAGATAGAAGACCAAAACTAAACTATATTCATATCAACGTAATATGTATCAAATGCAATAGTGTTTATATTGCCTCACAATATAATTAATTTCTTGGAAGTATCGACAAAATTCGTGTTACAAGTATTGAGTCACAGATATCTTTTGATTAAATGACTGATAGCGAGCGAATTTAGTTGGAGCACAGTCGAGTAATTCGACAGTAATGAACGAAACTCTCTAACGCAACACAAAGCATTAATAATCCGAGAGGATTGAAAATATTTACAAAAAATTAGCTGTAACCCAATTTTAATATTCTCAACTTCAATCATATCCATCTCTAAATATATTCGGTTAATTGTCATCGGCAAATAGTAAATAAAAAAATTAGGTTACCTGTTAATGATCGATGTTGTAAGAAAAATGCGCATCCAAATAATATTCAATTGGATGATTGAATAATAAATAAAAATAAAAAAATATATACATAATAAAAATTATGCTCGGCATTATTCATCGATGCATTGTTCATATGATGTTCATTGCGCTGTCGTATAACCCCCTCTTTTCCAAACACGGAAGTTGGTCTCCCGATGAGTTTGCACGAACGAACGTTATACACTCGCGCGAGGAACAAGTGGGGAATTGGCAAAAACTGCGAGTGGGGAATGTGGAGGCGGTACGTCGAGTGGCATAGGCCTCTCCAGCGTTGGACTGTGCGATACCGAGCGCGACCGTTCTCCAACGTTGGGTGGCTAGGTCGCCGTGTGCCGCTGTTGATCGCGCCAGTGTCTTGTTGAACGCGAACGCAAACGTGATAATCACCAGCCACGCGCACTCGCACACTCGCACACTCGGAGACGGGACATTAATATATACCGTGCCGAGTTTATTAATCAAAAAATTCAAAAGAATAAAATAAACATCGGAATCCTCTTATCAAAAAGTATTCAAATTCATCACCTAAAAGATTAATATTTACTTAATATGTGCTCTACAATTGCATCAACATTGTTGAAAGCTCATTGCTGCATGGGTATTATTATTGTTTTTAATGGTTAATTAAAGGCTTAATTAAACATTGGAATGATCTGCCAAATAAACTCCCCCTCGAATTTGTTAGTACTGATAAAAGCAAAAAGAGACTGTTGGTATAAAGTTCGGAATAAGTGAATTAAATCTATTGAAGAAGAAAAAAAATATATTTAACATTGTGTGGCCTTGCAGTTATTAAAATATATTCATTATCAATTTTTAATTGCAATGCACCAAACCGATTTAATATTTCTATGAGGTAGACATACATTTAGATACATAATTAATAACATTTAATTTTTATTGTGAAGAAAAATAAATATAACTGACAATAATTAATTCATCTTAATCATAATTTGGACGGAGATAAACTCAGTGTATGGAATTAGATTAAACATTAAATGCTCTGTTGAATTTTATTCACCGAATGAGTTGTGCAATGGAATATCAACAATTGGTGCCACCACCAATTTCGGTTGTGCCGCACCAATCGCATCATCATCATAATTCTCAACAGCAACAACAGCAGCCACAACAGCAACAACAACAACCGGCTGTTGCTGCAGTACCACCTACACATCCTCACATTGTATTAGCGCCTGCGCATCAACCACAACCGCCTCCAAATTTGCCGCCACCCACAACGCACGCGCATCAAGTACATCCACCCTTACCGCCTATTCATGACGATAGTACAAGCTCTAGATGGACCCAATATCAACACATATGGCGGCAACATCATGTTTATGTTAATGGTGAGAACATTGGTGATTACACTAAAGGGTTGATAGGATACAGATGAAGGGGAAACTTTTTCATGTTGATGCTCAAATTTCAGGGCGGAAATCACAAAGAAACTCGGGAAAAGTTTGGGTTTTCGATCGTGCTTCTGAAAAGACGAAATTGTATGGTATTATGGGATATTGAGGAATATTAAAATTATATTAGCGGAGGTCAACTGATTTAGTTTGAAATACAATATATCTAAAGTTCAGTATGTTACTGCTACTTTTGTTGTAAAAATAGATTATTCCATTCCACAGTTTATTTATTATTTTGTCAGAAATTTAAATTTTCCGAAAATCACTTCGTGAAATCAGGTGAACACTTTCTCTTCGTAATTCGAAAGAATAATTTTTGTTTCTCTCATTAGTCATTTTGTTGTTATGATTGGTTCCAGTGGTATAAACTTTCATTGACAGACTTGGGTATAGGATGGCTTTGGATAATTTCCGATATATTTTAAGATAACTTTCTTTTGAATAGCAGGAATTTCGTAAAGTGTACGCGCAGGTGAAAAATAGAGTAAAATCGAATGGGAATCGATGAAAGATACTTGAATATAGATGAAGAAAAATGATTTGTATTAGTCATGATGAAATTAATTTGAAATTATTTCGAAAGTTGATGTGGAGCGGGAAATTATTTTATCGATATTGTCCATATAATGATGATGGGGGAATAAATTAAACTCGGAATATTTTTCTCATCTTCTCTCAGTAGGGATGTCTGAATTCATCAATAATTATTTTGGTTGTTTATGAAAATGGAAATTCTGTGGAAATTTAATTCATCAGTTGGGGAAGAAAAATTGAGTTTATTGTGAGGTTTCTTCAGGGCGAGTAGATTTCCCATTACATATATTGATACGCAATCAATCGCTGTCTCATCGTAGGTTTCAAAGGGTGGCCGTCCAAAAATAATCTACAATAGTTGGAGATATACATTTAGAAAATTAGAAAAAGAAATTTTGGATTCAAGCGAATTTACAACAAACGTCTAAACTTTCACATATTTTTCGATTCATTCCTGTCTTCTTCATCATTTCTCCTTCTAATTTTCCTGATCCACTGTCTGAAGTAAGTTTATCGTTTGGATTCCGGAATGTTTTTGAGTAAAATCATAAAAAAACCAATTGAAGAGTTCATTAAAAATTTTCCAATCCAAACATATTTTTTGTTTGATATCTTAATCTGATATTGCTTCCATTTGTAAATAATAATTCTCCGTGTTGCTATCAAAATTCACTTGTAAAACCGTTCGAAATCGAGAGCGGAAGGAACTAAAATTGAACTTTACACAGATGGAATAAAAAAAAGCAGGAGTGAAGTAGTCTGTCTATATTTCAACAAGACTTGAATAGGAATTTATAGATACGCCCACCTGTTGCTCCAACGATTCTGTATACACTTCATGAACATTTCATATATATATTGAAGACTTCTATTCTACACTGACACAAAGACATAAAAAATTATGTAGACATTTAAATCATTTATTATAACTGATGTGTCATAAAACTAATCGGTTATTGATGAATGATGAATTAATCGCGATGCAGGAAATAAAACAAACGTTGTGAACTACGTATTGAAATTTGGGAAATAAGAGAGGAAATGACATCGGGACATGAATTGTTCACGCATATACAATTGAATAATGCCTACCTACATAGAGCGTCCACACACAAGCCATCAGCAACACGTCCATACGCGCCCTATCTCTCCTCTCAATTGCTCTATTGACAATGAAAGGGATGGGCTGCATCAACTGGGCCCTAACGTGATGCATCACACCGATGCATTCATCGTTCAAGTCATTGATTAACGCTAAAAATATACTTCATCGACTCGTTTTTAGATACTTTTTCAAATAGATTATCAACCTGATATAAATAATTGTTTGGATGTACTATTATCATTGAACACGAATGTAGATGAATCATCCATTTTTTTATCATGAAAAAAACACAGTATATTTGTTGATATTTTATTCATTTACTTATTACATTACTTATTATTTTGTTTATTAATTTTCGAAATATTATGTATTTAACTTGACTTGGAAGAATTGATATGGAAGATGCAGAAGCACCCAAACAGTCAATGTACTGATGAAACACTTTGTTACTCTATGGTGAATTGGTTAATATAATCCAACTTTCGAAACAAATATTTGAAAAAAAAAACAATTATTTACATTAACTTTGTGGAATAGACCATCAGTATTACTGGAAGTAATATTATTCCAGAAGACAAAGAATATATAAATGGAGAAAAAAAAAAAATAGTAACTTCCTATGGGGAAGTAAAAAAAATTGAAAATATACGAACGGAGTATTTTGAATCTTTAATAAATTTTTTCGATATGAAACTATCTCAGGTTTGATCAAATTACAATTTTGGAAGAAATAAAACCCTCTTCAATTTAACGTCAAGTATTTGATAACGTTGGTACACTTGAATAAAAAGCCACAACTTCCTGTTTGTTTCACTCCTTCGAAGAAATTCTCTTGAACAACTTTTGTTGAAAAATTACAAAAGAATCGCTCGACCAGTAAGGCTATTTCAACCGTATGACATGCACTTTACATTATTATTTCACCAAATAATGAGCACATGATTGGGAATGTTGACACCACTCCAACAATTTATGGAAAGAAGCTCTATTCCCATATTATAAAATATCGAAACTAATAATTTAATAACTAAATCAATGTCACAAGAACTTCATCCACTACCTATCAAAATTTCACCTAACCCCCTTCGCACTGAAAAGAAAAGCACGTGCTCCCACTCTAACGAGAAAAAGTTCAATTTTAGAATTTTAATCAACTTATACAAGATAATTGAGCAGTAAAAAAATACAAAAAAAAAAACTGATCACCGAAACACAACTAGAGATATCAAAGAATAAATAATAGTGTCATGCATAAATTAATGTGGAATGAAAAATTGCATCAACAATTACAATTTCCCATATGAAAAAAATATACCATGAAATAATATCATATTCGTGTCTATCTCAATTATCTTTCGTGCTTTATTCATTCACCATATCCATTTTAATGCTCACTCCAAATTTTTCTCTAAGAACTCCAAAATTCTAATCATCACCAAAAGACATATGAGTTTGATATGGGATTCGCCACGCGGCACACACAGGGCCCTGACCTACTAACCATAACCTGACCTTCCACGAGGCCACACACGCACACTTCACTAATCCGCGACCTAAGCGAAGCCACACAAGTGATGCGGCAGTTACGGACATTCCCGTGTCGTTCTCGATATATCTACTTCGACCCAACCTCGTCCGGCGCTATGTTCAATTCAACTGCGCCCTTTTACTACTTAAATGTAGACTTGTAAATTGTCAATGCATTACATCTATTCAACATTATTCAATATTACCATTTCTTTTGAATTCCAATTTTGTCTATGTGTTCCTTCCATTATTCCATTCACTTTTTTCTTCATTTATCTTTTCTTTCTTCTACTATTTACTTGTTTTTCGTTTTATTTTTCATTTTTTCTTCATTTCGTCAGAGATATATTACAATTTGTAGATTTAGTGCGAGGTTTCTTGCATATGCATGATAAAAACAAAAGTCTCACTTGACCTGAGCTGATGACGTGTTTGTTGAGAAGGTGTGCGACTGTGTGTGCTATCACCAGGCTTCCTTTTCTACATTCACCATATCTATGTCTTCATACAGATAGACAAGCCTCGTTCTTTGTTTTTTTCTTTTTTATATTTTTTTCATAATGACAATTGTTATAACCAAGAAAATTTAACGAGTGTTACCACTAACTATCAATAACTCGGAATGATGTGTCTTGTCACTCAGAGATGCGTATGCTGCATGTAAAAGAAAAGAAGAGAAAAAAAAAATTGAAAATAACCACAGTAAGAAGATGAAATATTGACGAGTTTGATGTAAATTGTCATACACTGGCCGATAATATATTGTTGGCGAAGATTATTATCGTAGTATGAATAGAGAAGGAATAAATTCTTAATGACTAACAGGATGGATAAATTATAATAGAAAATTTTTATTTTTAATTGTTGGAAAGAATGCTGCGATAGTTTTTTTTTTATTTATTTCTTCTTTGTCACTTTTTATGGCTGAATGTGGTAAGAATTAGTGAGAATATTGGCTGTTGCAGTATGAGCTATATTTTCTTGGACATTTTTTAAATATTTTTCATGCATGGTAGATGGAAGAATACAATTTATGCGATATGGACGAAAAATAAAGTTTCAACATTGCTTGATATGAAGAATGAAAAGTTGATAAATAAGGAAAATATGAACATCACAAAATCAAGCGTTTCGTAGCAGTTCTAACGCTGTTTTTCTCCTTATTGAACATCGCAGTCACCTTCAGAAATACTTCAAAATGTTTCAATCCCCTTGCGGGGGATTATGTAAAAAATGTTTGAAGAGTTCTGAACAAGACTTCAAACTGAGACACTCGGGTGTGCAGTGTGTGTATATTTCGTTACACTAGAGAGCTCCAAGTGAACTCAAGATGCACGTGGTAATATTCTGAAGGTTTCTTTTCCTGTATGAATGATGAATCTTAACGTTTATTTATTCAAACACGTTCATTGCTTTTTTTTTTAAATTCTGTCAGTCACAATGGGTGGGTTTAAAAGTGGTGAATTAAGTAAATCAGGTAAATAAGGCGAATAAATCGACCCATCCTTGATTACTTGTAAATCGATGAGTATATAGCAAAATGGCGTTTAATCGTTTGTTGGATGAATGTAGGAGTATCGGTATTTTAACACATATTTTCAACATCAATCAATTTGGGAGTAACATATCAAATACAAATCAATTATTATTCGATTTTGGGAGTAAATTTTTGTATATACCTCAGTGTGGATGTGAATTTTCGCATTTTTTTCCAGTCAATCTTTTCGAGATTATGACATTTGTTTAGTTTGGTGACGGGTTTTGGAAAATTGTAGGAGTTAAAAATCTGAATTTAATCATAATGTGAATAGTGACAGTATGTTTCAAGCACTAATATTGGGTTCGGACATCAATACTTTTTTCAACCCAGGATACCAAACATTATAAAACTTTATTCATTTATAATATTCTATCGATAAAAACGCCAAGGACTTACATGAAAATTATCCTGATGCATTGTACATCATTATTATTATATGTTAATTTTCCTCAAATAAAATTATCCATGACTTACATACAAATTAATCTCACGTAAACATTATTTAAGAACAAATTGGACTCCGTTTTCATTCCTTTTCTTAAGTGACAATATGACCTTACTACGCTTAAGACTATTTCTTATCCACACATACAATTATTTTTTCCTTGACCAATTAAAAATACAGCAATGTTATCAAATGACCCGAGGACCCATTTGGTCAGCTCCTAGACCCCAGAGATTAGCATATACGTAAATTTTTTATTTTACTCTTTTATTTGCGTGTACATGTGTATGGAGAAGCTTGCAAAAAAACACATTTACCAAATGCTGCGTCAAATTATTTGTTTTTTGTGTCAAATTATATTTCTTTTTTTATGAATTTTTTTATTGCAAACTTGCCCCTCACTCCTCATATTTCTCTTCATATCAGTGAAAATATTTCACCTCATAAAATTGTGAACAATTCTAAAGGACAGTCAATTGATAGTTGTTTTATCTATTCCTTGAAAAGTACATCGAACTTTATCAATACAATATTACCATATCATTGGCCTATATGAGAGTCCATAATGCCCGTCTTGAACTACAGTCATATTCGTATATAATTACCCAGATGACCTCACATTCGTTTTCAATATACCAACTATTCATACATGCGGTAAAACTAATTCTCGTTTGGTGATAAACAAGAATAGATAAAAAAATTCTATTTGCAAAAGGCGCAATTAGCAATACTTACACATAATATTTCTTGTACTCCTTGAATGGAACATCGTGGAATATTGTGGACACTGTCAACATTCGAAAAGCATTGCGCGATAAGATTGAAACGTTGTGAGCAGAACCTTTGAAAACATCAACAGTTTAATCACAAAATCATCGTCTTCATAATTTGAATTTGCTCCATTTCCTCATGTTACGATCATTATAATATTCGAATAATCATTAAATTCTTCCTTACAGTGCATGCAAAACGTAGATAATTTTTCCATGTTTTCTCTGAAAACCACAATATATTTATTTCTACATCGATCTATGTCATGTCACATTAAAAAAATAAAAACATATCTCTGAGAACTCAATTTTCTTAAATAATCAATACAATTTTCGAGCTAAGAATATTTCAATGAAGAGTAGAATAAAATATCTGAATGGCAATCAAACAAATATGACAAATTCAATAATGACAATGACAAGGGCACCATTTGATGAACAGAATAGTTGGAGATGGATATTTTTACATCACATTCACTTAATCAAATTGGGACACTACCCAATTCAAAAATAATATAAAATTACTGCCAATGAATCGCGAATTTTCGAATTATCTAAAATTATAGGCAAGTTATATCTAGTTTTCTTGATGAGTCAATAATTAACTAACATAAAATGCACATAATAGATTGAACTATCGGTTAGACAAATATGCATCCGGCATTACAGTCATCAGTGAATATATTCGCTCACTTTCATTTACGTTTAATTTCAGAATAGCTATGAATTACGTAGATTTATGCGAGTGAATCTATGTGCATGATCTGAATAATTAGAACTGCCGTCTCTGTTCTTTCTACACTGTTCAAGACCAGTACTTCAATACTAATAACATATGTACCCACACGATGAGTAGAGTATTATGTATCAAAAGTAGAAATCAAATTGTGAAGATAGCCAGAGTCACAATAGTACTTAACTAATGCATTCATTGATTGTGAATAATAGATAGTGCGATTCATAGGGATATTTTAAGATTACGATTGAGGCGACATCTTGTTTGAATTGCGATTTTTTTTGGATTATATGAGCAATGGTCATTGTAATTCATAGATATCTTTTCGCTCTTCTTTCCATTTGCTGCACGGATTATCTGGGCATTATTCACTGATACTTCCTGCGACCATCCCATGCCGCGCCCACTGTTGCTGCATTTGCTATTTATAATCTAACTAAGGATATGTGGGAATTTGAATAGATGGCGTCGTGTCTGGAGATTTTTTGAGATCTTAACTCTCGTTGATAATTTTTTTACTAAATATTAGACTGAGTTAATGTTACAGTCATCACAAATGGCGTAATTCACAAGGATATTTGAAAGATAGCTCAGTGTGTAGAGTGAATATAGGGAACTTCTAGACAATACTTGTTGGAATAAAAATATCTTTCATTTTATTCTCTACAATCTATTCATGGCGCTCATGCTTAACTTTTTTAATCATTTTTATTAGTATAATTAAATTTTTTTTCTCTTTACAATGTGGGATGTCGTCTGTGAGAGGGAAAAGTATGGTGTAATGTGTAGAATCGAGAAAATTTGTTCATGTATTGTGATGAGAACCACCGAAGAAAATGCAAGGAGGCACAAGGTGATGTCTGTTTTGTACAGTTGTGGTATGGATCGTGATTACTTTCTCCGACAAGCGCGCACTCTCTTCGTTCGCTCGCCATGCCCGCCACGCTTGGTTGGCGCACCTTCGCTAGACCCCGAAGAAATCCGTCTGCGAGTTTTCTTCCGGGTCGAGCGTGCGAGTGAACGAACGTATAAGTGGCTATTTTTCCCTCTCTTTTTATTATTATTTTTTCTTTTTCATTTTTCGTTTTATATGCGCGTACAATACCATGACACCCACGTGAAAGATACTGTTGAATGCATACAAATATTTATATTTTTTTGTTCACATCATTTTATCTCAAAGCTACAAGCGGACAAACAATTTTGATGTTAATTACCTTGTATTAATCGAGTATCAAGCGCCTAACCAAGCACCTTTGAATAAAGGTGCGTGAGTGTCGGTTGAATTCAATGACGGTGAAAGTGAAAGTCATGTGACTAACTAATGCGGAAACACGCACATACAAGCTTTAACATAATTAATTGAAATGTATCGAACAATTTAATTACTTTTCGCTTGAGCAACCAACAAAACATTAAAAAAATATTATGCGGTTAAATAATTCATATATTTTCTTTTCCTTCCGCAATTTCGGATTAATATTAGGAATCGTATTGGAATGGTGGATTTTCCATAGCTTTTTCTGCATAATTTCACCAGTCTTCAAATTCAGTTAGTTATAAAAAACGAAACGAATAAATCATTGAACTAATACAGCATAAAGTGATTTCTCTCTGGGTGAACATTCAAAAACAAAAAATAGTGTTATTAAAGTTATCACACGTGTAAAAAAAGTTGTTTTTTTGATCATGTTTTACACTAAGAACGTTCTCAGAAACAAAACAATTAAGAATTTTTCCTTTTCATCGTTAATATCCTGTTTTGAATGGTAAAAGATTTCAATATTTCAATTTCATTTGCTTCTAAGATATCATTTCAGCATTTACAAAACAAAAACATCGACTTTCATAAGTTGCATCTTCCTGTATGAACATTCCAAAATTGTCTATAATAATTATAAAAAAATGTCACACCAAATGAACTCAATCTCCCCAAATTCCAAATGTTACAATATCTTCTCAATACATACTTAAATAGCAACACTCATTCCTTACACATCCAACCCGATTGCAAATAAACGACATATTACAATTAATAAATAATTAACAACGGCAAATATCCTCCTACTTTATTCGCTTCCTATCCACAACTACATACAACGCACACGTATAAAATGATTAATGATAATATTCGAATGTACCCGCATACATAGATTCGATTGTTCTCGATCTTACAGATGGCATGCTCTTCGTGAACAGCACATGAGCAAAAATAAAAACGGAAAAAAAATTAAAAAAAACCGATAATAATAATAAAAAATCAATCAAACGATCTCTTTTATATATTTCGACCAATTACTCATTTATCATTATCACTTCAGCATAATTAATTGATTATATGTCCCATTATTCTATCTTTATCTGTTATTTTCGATTAAATTCGTATGTCTATTCGTACAAGTATAAAAGAATTTCTATGGATTAAATCTCTAATCAAGGTTAGAGAAATTTTTTGAGTAACGGTTTCAAGATTCAAATATTTCGATTTGACGCCTCACCATCGTGTGTATATTTATATATATATATATATATATATGTATAAATATAATTTATGTATAGGCAATGACGTCGAGTTCTTTCTTCACATGACCAACACTAATATATTGCTCGTATAGTGGCACCACTTTCTAAGTGGTGCCTTTCAGCGAGCAAAAAATACTTCAGTGCCATAGGGTGTGGTATTATCATATACGCACATTATGTATAAGTGATGGGGAATCATCCAGAGAGATATAGATACATTTATGTACATAGATATATTAATGAATGACGATATTCTTGACATATATTGCACAGCCGTTGAGCATTAATTTTTCGATATTATAGCTGATGTGATATTGAGTTGAATATTTTCGCCAATTATTTTCTAATTTACATTTTATGTTTGTGTCATTGTTCGGAATCAATCAACTTCAACAGGAGATGATGAATGGTCTTGGTAGACATGAGCGTAGAAAAATAAAATTTTGATTTTGGAAAACGTAAGAATGCAATTGTGGAAGTTAAGTCGCACTTTTACTTATCGGGTGTTGGATAGTGTTTTTCCTTCTGTTTTGCAAAAAGAAAATGTGATTTAAATCATTCATATTACTGATTGTAATGAATAAAGAGTGCATGATTTTAATGTTGTGGGAATAGTTATGTAGGAATGAAATACAGGATGAAATTATTGGGTACGTGATAGCTAGGATTCAAAAACTTCTGATTCTTAATAATGATCGAAGACAAATAATTTTGCAATTTTTTCTTAACAGATTAAACATACTCTTGCAAATTACGAAATACTGAAAAACTTGATAGAAAACGGAATATCATTGAAAGATTGTCCGTAATTCCTAGTTTATTCTTTTTCGATAAAATCATGAAAAATATTGAATTCAACATTAATTTTTTTTTTCTATCGACTCAAACAAAGAAAGTTTTACAAATTGACGGAAGCGCGTAATTCCCAGAGTTTGGTGTAACATGTTATCATGAGAAGTAATAAAGAAAAATTGAAAAAATCTCATTGTATGTGAATCATTGGACAAATGTTGGTAGAAATCCGAAATAAGTGAATAGTAATCATTATACGAAATTAAATAATTTCAGCTCTCATTATTTTGTTTTTTTTTCCGATACCCCCACTTGATCGGCAGATAAAGAATCATTTAGGAGATAACACTATCGCGATAATTCCACTGTTCACTTCATTATCGTACGCAGTTGAATAAAGTATTACGTCCCGATCGGCGATTTATCTGGAAAAATAGTTGCATCGAAAGTTACCTTTACGATCGATGAGATAATATCGATGCAATTTATAATGACGAAGAATCGAATAATCAAAGCGCCTGGGTGCATTGAAGAAACATTTATATTTGTATGGAAACACAAAGACACTTTTTTCTGGAATCTATTCCATTTATCCTAAAAAATATTATGTCAATATATTCAACTTTCCGATTTTCTAATCACAACAGGAAAAATTATGCTCTTCATTGCATTGTATCCTGTAACACAAAAATATTCCAAATACTGATATAAAAATTATATTCGTCAAAAATTTTCCATTTCACAAGAAATCGTATCTTCTTTTCCGCCCTGTTCAATCAACTATTCCATTCCTTGATTTCCTGGATAATTCCAGTTTAATACAAACTCCTAATATTTTTCAAAATAATGAACTTCAAAGAGTGTGTTAAATTTTATTCGATCATAGTTCAAATACATCTTATTATCAGTACAACAACTAAAGGACAATTGTTCTGTGTTCTCAAAAAAATTTCACGTTGAACCCCTCGATCAACTTGAAAGTAGTGTAACCAACCACCTCAAGTTATTTCTTTATCATCCTGTTTGCGTGATTTCCATCAACTCAACTTTCTTTTCCTCACACCTATATACATACCAAATTACGTAACACTTTTCACTTGTCTTATTACCCTGATATCAACTCTTAATTTAATTTTTTTCATTCATTCCTATCTCTGTTCCCTTTTTTTTTCCTTCTCATTCCTGACCATAATAGGTGTATACCCAATAATATACATATAAGAGTGGATTGGGGGAAGTCAGAACTGGGTATAGTAGTCCACCACTTTGAGAAAGTTTGAAAGTGAATTGCCCAAGCGTGCTTGACCCACCTTTCATTCGCTGGACCCGATATACAACCGGAATTATTTATATTCACAACATTTTTAATTCATTCATTTTCATTTAATACATACAACAAATAATAAAAATATATTTATATATCGATTTTATATATTTATAAACGTGTAGTTACGATGTCACATCAACAAACTAGATGTCCCTGACCATAATCTTGAATCCATTGCATTTAAAGATCACATATAAACTCGCAATTGAAACGACATAATCAATTCAAAATCATCATACGCAATTATTAAATAACAAACTGTATCATCGACGCAATCATTCTCAAACACTTTCATAATATAAAATACTTCAAATAACAAATATGCGTCATTCTTTACCTGATTCAATAACAATTGATACCGAATTCTCGTTCTCATGACTCATAACTTTTATCACAATCTAATACATTCATTAAATTAAAATATCATATTTCTCACTTTCTTAACACATGTGCAATGTTCAATCGCAATGATTGCTCCTTCATTCTATAAAATATTAAATTAACGAAGTATTTTTGAATTTCGTAAAATTGTTGAAAAATTAGTGTATCATAATAGTGAATAAACTTTTTGGTTTGCGGAAATTCAATGAGGTTTCCTGGTTTGCGCGGGTACATCTTGTTTTAGTAGCTGGTACCGTGCACACGAAGACCTGAAGGGAAAGTGGCTCAAGCAACTTTCACTACCTATACTACTAGCATCACCGCCAGTATAATACCTGTAGTAGATACCACCATGTATATTATAATGCCAACATTGTCGGTAGCACACTTGGTAACCCTCTTTTTTTTTCTTTCGCTCTTTTCATTTCTACAATATAACTTGCACTTTTGTTATTCTTCGTGCCATATCACCTTGAGTCAATTGATAAGGATCAAGTGTGAATGATAATGATAATGATAATAGTTAAATTAGTTGCATATTTATTATTGTATACAGATGAAAACACATGCAGTGTGTTGATTCGAAAAGAAGTAACGAGTAAAATGTGTGCTTTGTTGGATATGTCCTAATACGAGCTAATATACAAGCGTCCGCCATTGCTAGGTGGCCAAGGACGTCTTCTTCTTGTTGGCGCGAGTGCTAGTCTACGAATCGTTCCGCGTTCCACACCTTTCTATACAACTCATCCACGGCCATATATTTAGATGGTAACAAACAACTTTTCTATGCAGGTATATACGGAAACACCGTGGTTCAGAGTATAGTAAAAGTTATATTAGTTTGAGAAAAAAATTCCCATACGGTATATTCTAAGAAAATAATAAACACATTGACATTTATTTCATTTATACATGCTAATTTTATATATCGATAGAGTAAATACTAACAAATTGATGTGTGTTGTTAATTGTTATGTACAATTTAATTGTTTAAGTTAATCTTGCGGTGAATCTAGTCGAGTGGAAAAATATTTAATTCGAGAAATATCTGATCAATTTGAATAAGTGTTTCTTTTTTTTTTCTTTTTTTTTTTTTTTACCTACACATTATAGAATTATTGCGATTTTTATTCGAATTTGATTTTTTGTAATTGTGTGTTGACCAGTGCATGAAAATAAAAATGATGTTTTTATTTTTATTTCCGGCATAAAAATATGCCACCGTTAACGACATTGTCATTTTATAGAGATCATTCGTTGACAGATGTTCAGTTAACAAACTGCTCTCTTTACTTCATTCACTCGAAAGATTCGTTAATAATGAATCATAATGTGTAAATAGTCTGAAGAAGTTTCATGAGATTCGTCATAGTCTACACTAGTAAAATAGAATCAATATTTGTTTTATGATATCTATAAATATAATGAAATTAATCTTCAGAAAATGATAAGACAATTTTTCGAGATCTTAACTACTTGACAATAAATTCTGCTGATTGTTTCGGAGTGCCATTTAATGGTATCTGGGATTCAATAAAAATCGGATTCATGACCACTGTCGCAGTTAGATTTTGACTGATGCGCAATAAGAATGTACTGCCACAAATATTCGGATATTTCTCAACAATGCATTGATGAATATTCGATTCAATAGAAAATTGGTCGTCACAATAATCTGATCAGTGAAAACAGTACAAAAAACAAAAGCGATTATAAATTTATAATTATAAATATAATCTTCTTTTAAAAGCGGAATTGATTGCCAAATTAGAATAGTTAATATGAGTCGAATATTATTAAAATAAGAATAATATAACACCTGTTCGCCATTCATAGCCATTCGAAGTTTAATTTCTTAGTTATTTTCCTTTCATTTGATTCATCTAGTATGATCATAGGAAATAATGTACTTGAATGCTTCGCGTATTATCATTTACAGAATTATTTGTATTGAGAATGACCTAATTAATGACGGAGCAGCAAATTTGACACAATTTAACAAATAAATTCGTTCTGAATTTGATTGCGAATATTATTTTCCTCTGATATTTACAAAATAAATGCAAAAACATGAGCGTACAATTGACATAAATTGATCATGAAATAAAAAATACAATGTTTCTTCAATTGAATACTCAAGTGATATACCACTACATAAAGAACTGTTTTTCTTCCTTCCCGACGATACTTTTTTTTTTCTAGTGATCTTTTTCTTCTGCCGTAATATATAAACATAAAATTTATGAGCACATGCAACAAATACTTAGACATGATTCACATGCATAAACTTATGAAAATATATATGGAGGAAAAAAAATAATTAAATCAGCATATGGTGATGAAAATTATTGTTCCACAGTTATATAGGTGATCATTCTCATTGAACCGTGACTGGTCTATCAAGGATATACGCGTCTGAGATTACATCGTCAACTCACGCCACGAATACATATAGTGTGGGAATGAAAGTGAATCTTTCGATCCGTTTCTCGTGTCTTAACACAGCAGTGTCAGATTTCACGCGATGATCGATCCCTTCTCAACACACCATCATCTCACTTTATTCTCTTTTTTTTTATTCTCGATTGTATTTTTCCTTAACTTATCCTCCGCAGAGAATGAAAACATAAATGAAAGTGTGAAATGCACCGAAAATTGATTTCATGAAAAATTTCACTTTGTAATAAAAGAGAAATAAATTTCATTGCATGTACATGGCATATACATACCAATTAGATAATGAAAAACACATGTATATTCAACAAGCTAAACAACTACAAAACGACAGTCAGTCTATGTAATTTGGTTCAAGGCTAAACGCGCTCGAACCTCTCCGCGGAACTAATCTCCCGTTGCGAGGCGTATACGCCGGCATTACGCTTCAATAGCAACACTAGCAATAATGGCCCATACATATATCAGCCTTTCAATTTTCAATCTGCACATAATTCGTGTTTTTATGTTCCAAAAATACATCATTTTTCTTCATTTTGTCCTTGCTCTTATAAAAATCTAAGTGAGTTGGAGAAAATTGATGATGGGAATATAACAGCAGTAGGATCTGGGCGCAGTTTCGACTGTCATCATGCCATTCATCATCGCATCTCATGTAATTATGTTAATTGAGAATTAAGAATATTCATGTGTTCAAGAAAGTTGTATCTGTGGTTGACACTACAATAATTCATATTTTGAAATGCAAAATGAATAATTGGTTGAGTTGGGATAAGAGAAAAATATTTTATATTTTGATACTTTTTTTTTTCATTTGAATGCGAGAAAACAATTAGACTAATGTTCATTAATAAAGGCTATAGACAATTTGTTGACAGATCAGATGAAAGTTGTATGAACTTGATCGACTTATTGATTTTTCAGTTGAGATGTCAGCTAATTGGAATTCCATTGCAGAAAAACTCATTCGACCATTTTTGTGGGTGCTCTCTTAGAATGCACAAACTCTGAAAGAATAAATGATTTACTCAATTACAGCATGAGATCATTTCCTCATTGAAGTTATCTAATCGATTGTAAGCCACTGTGGGAAAATTATACAACGACAAGTTTGTCTTTCGTAAACTTTTACGATTGTCATTTTTATGAATTTAAATAGTATGAAGAGCGATAAGACATAGATAATGAATTTGTATTTGAAAATGGGCTGCATCAGATTTTCTTTCTGAAGGTTGAATTTCAGTAATTCTCATTACTATTTCTTTTCCCGAAAAGCGTGCGGTAAATACTTTTTCACGCTTAATTTTTCGTAGCTGGATGGCGTATACTCGTAAATCGATTCTATCGTGTGTTCCGGCTCTCATTAAAGGACGAAAACTTGAAAGTCAAAGCGCGGGATGCTCGATCGTCGTGATCTCAATATCTGTGGATTGAGAAAACGCTGCATTTTTTTTTCAAACTCTATTTGATGAATGAAAATTTATTCGACCTAAAGATATTTAGATTTGTAATGAAAGTTTTGAGACGAAGTAGATTTTTCAACACTTGAGCATTTTGCCAATGCATCTCGGAAATAAAAATCAATATAAAATACTCACCAGGAGAGAGTACGATTATGCAATAATATACATAAGTCGATATCTGTATTAAATATTAGCTTTTTATGAGAGAAATAAAGTTCTAAATTACTATGTTAAAAATATTGTGAAAGGTCAATGAATCAATACCAGTTGAAAAATAAACAAATTGAAATGAGGAGAATTGTAGTCGGAATAGATTTAACTTTCGCGATTCAGACTCGATTTATTATCAATACATTTCATATTATAATGAAGAATTAAACATACTGGATTGTGTCAATATTTAATGGAAAAAGTTTTGAAATTCGTCGTGTTTTATATTGGTTTATGACTACATAGGCGTCTAAATTCCCGAAGAAAAAATGAATGTTTCTTATGTGGATATTAATAATTAATAGCTGACAGCTCATTCAGAATCCTCATCTGAACACGAATTGTAGTTCGTTTTGTTTGAGCATTCATGAACTTTTCAAAGTTACGAATAGAACATATTTTCAAATTTGTCTTATTGAAAATTGATGCGATTTCATCGATTCCGATAATTCTTAAAGCCCGAAATCACTCTCTCTACAAAAATACGTTTTTTAATTACAAAATAATTCATCGCGATTCAGTGAAATCAAGAATGTTCGTAGAAAAAAAAAACAAAATTCTCAAATTCATTTTAAATTTATTGGTGATTGAAAAAAAAAGAACAGTCAAAGTAAGTTTCAACTTGATTTCCTTTTGACTTACGACGAACTAAACTGAAAAAAATGAAAAACGAAACCAACATACATTGATCCAATCGAAGTTTTCGTTACTAAAAAATGTAGGATAAAAATGTATACTGAAATGATTCTGATTTATTTCCGAAAAGGGGGAGGGAATCTTGTTTTATCGTAAGGTCTGAATGAAGATGTCCCAAATTAGACCTTCCTAAGCATCCACACGAGATACGTTTGCAAATATAAAGACAACCAAGGACCTTTAGAAATGACAACACATTTAATTGAATTCTTATAGACACAAGAAATTGAAGCACACGTGTCCAGCCATGAGACAAAGTATAATATGAATAGTGAGAATCTTTTCTAATAATACGATAAAATTCATTATCATTCATATTCCATAAATATTATTCGCAATTTCATATATATCATTGAATATCCACAAACTCTCAATGAAACCCAGTATATAAATATAAATAAATAAATTTGGAATATCGATCTCACAGCTGTGATTCTTTGCTTTAAATATTTTCTTCATATTCGTATTCCAACTCAACTGTCTCTTGTTCAATGCGATCAACATTAATATACCTAAACATTTTTACTATGCAGTATTAAATACAGTGGCATGACGAGTATGCTCTCGTAGCCTTGACAGTCGACCCGCGATGCCATTCTCCTTATAATAACTACATATATTGATGCATATGAGCGTCGTCACACGATAAAACGAGTAGATGAAGCGCGCCTACACTTATAAACGAGCATAGTTTATAATGATGTATGCACTAATCATATGTTAATTGGCTCTTTCATTTTTTCTCATTGCAGGAAAACAAAATAAAGATGGACCTGATGAGAAAAAGGATGCTGATGGTGAGCTGTGGGGTAATGTGGAAGCACAGGCCGCCTTCCTCGGCCCAAATCTTTGGGACAAGACTCTGCCATACGATGCCGACCTGAAGGTATTGAATCATGTATGTACAACAAAAAGGGAAGATATAAAGACAAAGAAAAAAAATTGACATGTAAAACGGTAAGATGTTGCAAGCATCAAGGACTAATATTTATATATGTGTATGTTTCAATATGTATACACCATATGCATAAATATATATGTCCACGTATTTAACACCCAACTAAATATGTTGATGAATCCTAAATTCAAATGGCTTTTACTGCATTCACAATTCTTACAATAATTTTGTTGACGATGCATTTTGGAACGTGTTCTGCTAAGCCCGAGAGCTTTTTTCCCTCACAGGAGTGTGTCAATTTGTTTGAGAGCTACTAGTTACGGAAAAATGTTCCAATTCCAACATCTCTATCATTAGAGTGCAAGGAAATTTGTTTTCTATCAACTGTATTTGTTGGTGATGGATTTTTTACAGAGGCTTTTTGTATATTCCAATGCTGTTATGACAGTTCAATTAAGTTTATCAGTTGGTGTACATAAAAAGGAGCGAGAAATTATGAAACTCATTAACGGTGGAAATTTTATTAACCATAAGATCACAATTTATGAGCAATCAAGTATGGAAAGTAGAAGATTGATCACAGATAGAAAAAATTCGAATAGAAATTGTACCTATCAATAGGAAAAATGAACAATAAACTGTGTACGCTGTTGATAAGCACGAACACTCTTCACATATCGAATGAGAAAAGACGAGAGTGATTCAACATTCGGAACGAAGCAAGAAATTCCAAACTTATTTTTATTCCATTGGCTTGTCTTCTCTTTCAAACAAACAATAGCTATCTCACTCCTCTTTCGAATTTCGATTGTGATTCACACGTGCTTCGCACTGTATAAATAATCAACTGATTAACAACGTCGATATCCGCATCACATTCAATTTTGCGACGTTGCCAAATCACAACCCACGAAAATTTATTCACTGCTTTGGTCAATTCAATGGAATTTGGACATTGATTAGTTATAAATTAGGTGTTCATTGTGTCACTATCAATTGAATCAACATTGATTTGTAATAGAAGTATCTCGAATAACTCCGCCAGATACAATCGCTGAATCGATAAGTCATTTTTTGATGAAACGCGTATTTAACTTCTTATATTTAATTTCTCTGTCAAGTTTTAATTGTTTCGGATGGTAATTTAATGATATTTTGAAATACTTTTGATGCAAGGAGGGTGGGTTGTGTAGCTCGCAATAGGAAAAAAGGAGCTGATTAACAAAAGAAAAAAAAAAAAATTCTACTGACTCATTCAATTTGTCCAACGAATATTTGGGGAAGTCTGTTGGAAATAATTTAGACTGATTCCGAAATTGGTATAATTATCACCCAGGTGTAACTAACTTCCTTTTAACAATTGCCCAATAATTTTTGATAGATTGAAAAACGAGAATCACGAAGCATCTTCATTCAGTTTCATGGGTAAAGCAGCAATCATTTGTCAAATTTTTGACACAAGTATGAAAATTAATATGTTTTTACGATTGAAACTTTCTAGATTCTTCTAATGTTCTCGAATAATCTGTTCCGACTAATTTACAAGGGTAAATATTACGCATGATCCGTTCGGTGGATCAGTAATACCAATTAATAAATTGAAATGCTATGCTAATTCACAGAGGGAACTGCGTAAACTAACTTAATTAATCACGCCATCTTCCAGTTATTCTTACGTGAATTCCGTTAAAGTGACGAACCGAGATGGAGGTTTGAAATTTTCTAATAGTATAAATTTTTGCTTGGAATAAAATAAATTTCTGAAATCAAAGTCGTTTGATTTCCTCTTCATTTTCAATACAACTCACGATGATAAAAAAAAATTGAAGAGTATATAGACTCACGCAGTATTTCATTCGCCATTTCATTCGAAATGTCAATATGAATAAGAAAAATAAGCACTACACATTTTTCCTCGTATTTTTCTGATATTTGTGATAACAAATCCACTCATCTTCATTACTTCCTGAGAAAAGCAAACTCAAAGACCGGGGGAATTAATCTTATGGAAACCCTTGAGGGACGAGAAAAGGTCACGTTGTATCCGGCCCCATCATGATAATTGAATATGTTTTCGAGATGTAAAAAAATAGACAAACATTTATAACAAGTATATACTCTCAAATCGTTGTGGGATTCCGAATAATTGCTCTTGTGAAAAATTTGATAATGGTTCCAATTCGGATTCCATCAAATCAGCAACAGTCTGAGGCGTCGAACAAGTAAATTGAAGGGTAGATGTAGATCACGCGTTAAATAATTGAATACGTTTTTTATTAGATCGCAGTTCCTCAAGCTCGCAGACATTTCTTTACGTCGCTTTAGTTGAAGAAATTTCATCACCATAATATTGTAATAAGTAGAAAACTCGTCTCCACCTGCATTAGTGAAATGAATCTGATATACTGAGCTCAGTTATTGTCATATGTGTAGATTGATGTTTTTTTTGAGTGTGAGATGAGAATATTTCTGCTGCAACTCCGCATTATCGAATCGAACATTGGTATCTTTCATTTTCGCGATTCAACCGAAATTTACGCATGTCCTAGCGCCTTAAAAACTATAACACCCACCTGGATTAATTATATATTCATCCGATTTAGACCAAATTTTCATTTTACATTCACAAATTTCCAAAAAAATATCTGAAAAATCGTCCAGTTCTTCAAATTAACAGTCAAAACCCACATGAATAAAATATTTGTCATCTAATGTCCAATCACCATTTGGTGTCTGAAAAATCCTCCTTACGCAGAATACTCCGCTATAGAAAATCATAATTCACTATTGAAATAATTTTTTTCAATTTCGGTCTACTCTTTTGTTCAAGGCCGTACAATAATAAGTTTGTTTGTCGTCAGTGATCAAATCATAGTGCAGTTTTGCTTTAACGCTCGACATCACATGCAACAAAAAAAAAACAATTTTCTCAGAACAAAGAACGAAAAAATTCACTACCTCATTGGCTGCGAACAATCTATTCTTTAATCATATCCAGAACTCATGAACTCAACTGACGAATCATGAACAAAACTTGTTTTTTTTTCCAAATTCGTTTCTTCAACAGATAAATGCATCTTCAATAAAAAAAAATACTCAAAGGAACTATGCAAAAATACCCTCCCATGCAAAACGCAAATCACCCTGATCAAATCCTCAAATAACAACATACAAACTAGCGACCATTTGAATTAAGAAATTATCGATTACTTCCACTGAAATTCATACATTGAGCATATATATGTAAGGATGATAAAAACTAATAGATTCTTTCTTTTGAGTCGATTCCACTGACAACGATGACAATCTTTTTAAAATGTCCCTCATTATTTTGTTATCTTTGTTTTTGTTTTTCCCCAACTAAGCACAAATAAATAAATACCCATATCCCTAAATACATATGCATATATATATATATGTATATATATAGATATATATATATATGTATACTCATTTCCTGTCGTTGAAGGCACGCAACAGTTATATAAGAATAGAGTAGTGGAAAAAAATTGCACTTAAGTTACTACGCGAAACTTCCTGGATTTGTGTAAAAACGAGGAAGCACATACAAAGTGTATTTGAGAGAACAGGAGTCCCAAGTATGTTCAATATGTTTTCGCGGTGTATATACATGTACACATACATAACGGGGAAATCCAACCAACCGTCAAGACTTTCACCCTCCGCGAGTTCGTCACGCCTACAGACTCAAGACCACTTGCGGGACTATATTTTATTTTCACTATCACTTTTATATATTACAATTCCTATGGATTTTTTTTTTTATTATTTCCCTCTTTGATTCATACGTTTTTCCTCGTCCATTTCACCTATTTAATGTTTTTATCATTATTTTTATGTTTTATTGCCTTATCACTTGTCGAAACCAGTTGATGCTGATACTGGTGCAATACTGGCGGAGATTAGTATAAAAGGAGTAGAGTGGGTATGAAGTTAAGAACTGCGTGGCAATGAAGCTACTTTCTCCAGCACGTTAATGTGCATACCGGGAAAAATGAGATTTTTTTTTCTTTTATTTTTTTCAACGAGGAACGATTTACGATCGTAAACTAAGCAAAATGCGGAAGTGACGATGGTACTCGTGCGCGTAGCCTCGAGCTCCTTCTCAGTGGTAGTTTATGGTTTGAGTCTATGTATATAAATGTGGATTTACATATACATGTGGAAGTATATGAACGTATTGAAAGAGAAATATGAGACACATCCCCATCGGACCAAGAGACATGTTTCAAAATGTAGGCGAAAATATTTTTCTGATAATTTATTTCGTTGCACGTCAGATATGTAAAAATTATTGCCATGCATTTTTTGTTCTTCTATTTGAGATATTTTATCCGTTCATGTTGAAGAATTATCTTGAGAGAAAATATATTGTGCAATCGAGTGGGATGTGATGAGTAATTGGCGGCATGCCAAAATTATATCCAATCACTTTTGATATAATACAATATCGTCTGTGATTTCCAACATCTGCTCATTGATTTTTGGAGATAAAGAGTGAAGTTTTTGCAATGAATATGCCGAAACTTTTATAACTATATAATGAGCCTAACATTTGCGAATAGTTAGATATATTAGGCGGTTGTACACTTCACGGTATAACAATTATTATAATTTCATTGAGTGACACAATGCCATGATGAGGGTTCTTCTTTACCATTGTATGATGATATTGATATGAAATTGGTATCTTTGCTTTACGAATCAAGACTAATAACTGTTGAATATTCATCAAGATCAGAAGAAGTCTAAAATGCAAAACGAAGAATATAATACATCTTTGATATTGTCGTGTGCCAATGATTCTTGTGTCGACTGTCATCTTATGAAGATAAGACGGGTCGAGATCTGACTGTTGTAGCAGTCACATTATCAATTTTTTTTTTTCAAGCAAAGTTTCATAAATAATATCTCTGAATGATAACAAATATATATAAAAAATCGAAGCTATTTATCTTTATTTTCTCTGTTAGATACATGCATAAAAATTATGTAGTGTCAAGTATTTCAAATTATAATTGGTAAACGAAAAATATTAAATTTTTTGCATGTTTTCGTGCACATCAAAATCCAATTTTGGCTTGTTGGATATTTCAATGGTACTAATTATTTATCGTTCACCCCATAATTATTCCTCAGTCGTTTGCACGCAAATTGTTTCTTTTACCCCTTTCGAAATAATGATGATACATTAAATAATAATACCAACAAAAATAATAATTATTAAATTTGACACGTTTGTTCAATTTTTTCCCCATGTAATGTGTTGAATGATTTTATATAATAATCCGCATCACAATAATTGAAATAAATTTACTCAGAAATTTTTCATTGACAAACAGTACGTGGATCTGGACGAATTTTTATCAGAGAATGGGATACCAGTTGATGGTGTTGGTGGTGGTGCTCAAGGAACAATGCAAGGTGGACAATTACACAAAATAAGTAACAGCAATGAAACGACGAGTCATCAAGGACCTGCTGGATTACATCTCGAACCTGTGACTAAACGTGAAAGATCACCATCACCAAGTGATTGCTGTTCACCTGATACTCTAAATCCACCATCGCCCGCCGATTCGAGTGAGTACATCTTCAATAAATAAAAGACAATATGAATTTAGTCAATAAATGATAACATTATTTTCGGTTTATTTTGAAGCGCTCTCAATGGCGTCGTCGGGGCGAGATTTTGACCCAAGAACCCGAGCTTTCTCCGATGAAGAACTCAAACCACAACCAATGATCAAGAAATCTCGAAAGCAGGTAAATAAAATCATTGAGGTAATAAACGTCTCCTATTTTATATATGTACACACCATATAAGCGAGCGGATTAATACAAAGAGACATCTGAATATTGAAAAATGGGGGCAAATCGCTACTTACACTTTGGATTCTTTTTTTCCAATTTTTTTGTTGCAGTATCAAATTTATCGTCAAAGATAAATTTATGTGGGGAAATTTTCGATGTGGAACTCTGCCAAAATGGTGCCAATTGGAGCTAAATTACATATGAATAATTTTGTGGATGCTGGAATCTCATTCTAAAAGTTGTTTTCTCTTTATCTATGATGATTCATTCCATGGACAATCAAACTTGAGGAACAAAGATATTACAACATGATTTTGGTGTTGAAACCGAGTCACAAGTAAACTTTTGTCTGAAATGCAATGTAATATGTCCCAAATGATTAAATCTTTCCGATCAGCATAGGATCCATTGAGATTTTTTCCGATCATATAAAAAAATCATGCTCAACACAAGTCACTTCTAATTCTCTTCTAATACTTATTCAAGTGTAATTAGAGTAGCATAGGTATCGATGATTGATGCCATCACCATCTCAATATTACTCAATTTTTAATCCAGTGGACACGTTATGAATAATTCATTTCGGATTATGTTCTAAGTAACTTTTATTTTGTGAGGAAATCCGTGCTCACAAAATCGTTCATATATTGGTTTTCTGCGACTTGTGCCGTTTAGACAACCACTCTCATGTCACGTCACATGATCTTCATTTATTAGATTGTTCACAGCTTGACGGCCACTCTTAACAAATATTTTTGACTTCATAGTCAAATACAATAATAATTGGAGTAATGATCTTGTGACGGAATTGAAATTGGTCATTGTAACGAACTAAAAATCATATTTAATCCGCTCGCTTAATACATGTACATCAATACCGCTATAAGTAAAGTTTTGATAACTCATGAACAATATCCTTTATTTGTTACAGTTCGTTCCGGATGATTTGAAAGATGACAAATATTGGGCGCGTCGAAGGAAGAATAATATGGCAGCTAAACGATCGCGAGACGCGCGTCGTATGAAGGAAAATCAAATAGCCCTAAGGGCTGGTTTTCTTGAAAAAGAGGTAAATGTCAATGAAAATCTATCAGAATGGTGTTTTTGTCTGGAAAACAATTTGTGAGCGATATTCATTGTCTCTATATGGAACTCTTTCCTGTCTGGAATGTTCACCATTGATTGCCACAGTCAGTGATACATTTATGGATCTCAATATTGTGAAATCTTGCTGAAAATTCGTGACATCAGGGAATATTTGTGTCTCATACTTGTGATAAGAAATTCCACCACTATTCTTGTTCTACGAAATTATCGAAATTAGAAAAATTGAAGCTTTGCTGGACTTAAACACCTCCCCAAATCAAATATTATATACAAAAGAAGAAATTTAACAATGAATATTCGAATAATTTTCATTTTTTTTTATACAGAACATGGGACTGCGACAGGAAATTGATCGATTAAAGAACGAGAATATGCTGTTACGTGACAAATTGAGCAAATACACGGACGTTTAACCATCAGTTTAGCGGAATTTTCGAATTTGACCGCCATTGGACTTTTTGACTTTCGAGTGGAAGAAAGTGAGAGTGAAAGAATTTGAGAGTGAGAGGGTGAAGATAAAACAATAATTATAATGAGAGGAATGTTGTGTGTACATTCGAAAACAAATATTGAGGAGAAAAAAGTATTTCTGAAAAGTCAGTCCCACTACTTTCAATAAGTAAAAATCCTCTTATCAGTTTATATTTTGCTCCACCTCATTCAATGTCTCATTTCTGATCCCTGAAGCAAACATCAAGAAACAGTCATGAAATTTTTTTTGAGGTTTTCGAAAGATAAAGAAAAAAATTAAAATTAAAAAAAGAAAAAAAAACAAACAAACAAAATTGTTTTCTACCTTTTACCACCGTCGCCTCACTTGTACATAGTTATATATGTATAGATAGATTATATGTCATTGTCAACGTCATATATTATTATATAAAATGAACAATACAAGAAGACGCAAATAAATACGAAGAAATAGTATAAATGTGGAAGATGAAAAAACGAAGAATTCAAATTTAAAATAATAGCCGAAAAGAGAAAACGCGAGAGCATGCGCATGCGAAGTGTGTCTGGTTTATGGGTTTATGTGCCGTTTACTCTTAATATTTGTCTATTGAGCAACATCATCCGTGATAATGTGAAAAATATTTGGAAAAAATAATGAAAAATGACGAAAAAAAAAGCAAAAAAAAATTAATGTTACCACGAAAAAATCGTACAACAGTAAAAAAAATTTGACGCGCAGAGAATACGTATAGTACATAGTAAGATAGTAGCTATATCCAAAAAAACTGCATTAAGGCCGAGGTCAATGTACTAATTGAAATTTTTTACGTCCTGGTTTTTGCGGTTTTTTTTCTTGTTTTTTTTTTTCTATCTTACTTTATTTTCTCCTGACGATAAAGGGCGTTATGAAGGGCAAAATATAGAATATACGGAAAAAAATAGAAGCAGAAAGATTATTATATTCACGTCGACAGAAAAAGAGTTAGAGTGACATAGTTGCTCTGCAATGTCTACCCCTTTTCTTTTTAAGTTTTTAGATGTTTATTTTGTTTATAAACTACTACAGGCATATATGCAATAAGAAGAGCAAAAGAGATGGGAAAATTCATGGGATTTATGTGTGTTAAATCCTGTGTGCACGTACATATATTTTTATCATAAAATTATTTCGTAAAATTTTGTTGTTGAAATTGTACAAATTATCACTCAATCAATTTATTCGATGGTTATTATTTGTTTATTCGTGTTTTTTTTCTGATATGTTGAAATTTGACACGCAATAACTCCTCTGGAATGATATATATGAGTATCTGATGACTGCACAGAAAAGCGGTTTCCACAATTTTATAATTTACGTACATGAAGATAATCAAATAAAACTGGTAAAAACATTGTGTCGGTAAAAGATGAATGAACAGAACTGACTTTCTGAATAACGGCCTCTAACATGTAACTACAATTTTTTCAGCCGGCCTAATGAATCCAATCTATTAAAAGATAATCATGTCAAAGACAATGAATGAATGAAATTGATGAAAAGTGGAATAATTCTGGAGTCGCTCGGTGCGATAGTTTCTTTTTCTTTTTCTCATCCAGCGAAAGAAAATTAATGAATAGATAACACCACGATCGTTCGGCATGTGTACTATGTTTTACGGAATTAATTATTGTTTTGTAGAGAAAAAGAGAAATTTTAATTTTACAAAATGCAGCAATCATGTGAACCTATCAATATTTGTTGCTGATCATTCGCTCGATATCGCTGTTCAAAAATATGTAGATATTTATAAATTGATCGAAGTATGGAACACATCGGTCTAATTGCAATGCGATAGATGGAATTTATATTTGACGTAAACAAAAGAAAAAACAACCAGAGAGATAATATAAATTTATTGCGTTGAAAATTATGGTTGAAAATTGTAAAAAACATCACGAAATTCTATTGTATCACCTTCCTAAAGAATATATGTATTTGTTATTGTTTTAATTGCTTTTTGAGATTGTTCGCTTTTATTTTGCGATCCAAATTTTATTGTTTATTTTTTTAAATACTATATATATATATATATATATGTGTGCATACAGAATATATATTTATACACATACAATTTGATTTATCCTATTGACAAAGTTCAGATGTGTCAGGTAAATCCAGAAGAGCATTCATAACGTTTTTGATATTTTGTTCAAATCACAGACTTTTCGATCAAAAGATTGTTCCCATGTTGGCTAAATTAATTTAATGCTGGTTTTTCAAAGCGTTGGCAAAAAGCGGAACAAGAAAGGGCGAAGAGTCTATTATGATTATTCTTCTGGCAATTCAAATTCGGAACTTCTCAGTATCATCAGAACTATTGAACACAGAAAGCTCCAAGCACCGTCATCTCATTTGCTGTAAAGCAAAGATGTTGGAAATACTATTCATTTTTCTTCGGACTATCGCATTTTACGTCTATGAAGATCAGTCTATTATGATGTTGTATTTGCATATCCAAATGTACCTCAAACTCATCTGAACATCATACAGCATACTGGTTACCATTATATTATCATGTCATTGCATCTTATAGTTATTTTTATTTGTTGCAATGCTATGAACATTTACATGTAGGGGTGTCCAACATATGTGGCATGGGAAAATTCTACAACAACCATAAGTTCTGCACGTTAATTATGAAAGAATGTCGAAAACTGATTGAAGAATTTTTAAGCCTGCCACCTTCTTACATAGTCACTCAATCTCCAGGTGAGCATAATCTAAACAGAAGTCTCCGTTTTTCCTTTTCATCACTTTGCAGCACGGAAAAATGAAACTCCACAATTGATCATCGAACAATATTTGATCATTGGTATCAAAAATGGATAGAACGAAAAAGCTTGGAGGACCAGTTTGAAGAAGGATTTTTAGAACAAATGCTCAGAAAATAATATCGAATAAGGAAAAATTCTCATCAACGTATTATTGTTCCAATTGATTCAACCAATTATAAAAAACTCTGAAACTTTGATATACAATTAAAGAAGGAAATGGCTGTATGATTTCTTCCTTAATAAAAAAACATACAAACAAATCTTTTGTGTATTTGGAAATTTCCTCAGAATCTGATATATTGAATAATCGATAGATAATTGGAAAAATGTGGCTTCAACCGATGACTCGTCAAAAATGAAAACAATGTAATATTGTACTAATCAGTCCAATATCAAAGTCATCAATGCAAACTGGATACAAACAGCCAGCTATATCCAGGAAAATAATTCCTGTTGGCCTCGTTAACCAATCTTCCATTGCATATGAATATTCAAGCAAATAAATGTTCAGATAGAATCAAATAGCAACAATAATTTTCAAGTTTTCAAATTATGAATGATGAATATCGTATATTCGTTATGGCATTCTTCTTGAACTTGCAATATAATTAGACACAAACACACAATTATATTGCGATTAAATCCCGTTACATTGCCATTTCTGGACTTTGTACTGAGCGTTGAGAGTCACGGCATTGAATCTCTTGCACTATACTACCGTTCGTATATGTACAATCAGAAACAGCGTGTCGCGAGATATTTCAATTCACTACAATCAGTTGTACTGTGTGGATCACCGCTTCTATAGTCGATAATGTTCGCCAAAGCTATCCTGTTTGGAATATTGGCCATTGGAATTTCGTATTACGTCGGGTAAATAATCAATAGTTACAGTTATTAAACATTCATTTAGTGGTCCATGTATTCTTTCATTCATTTGTCTAAGTGTTCATCTACATATTTATTTATCTATCACTCATTCGTTTATTTATTTGTGACACTACTAGTTCGAAGCCGGTCTTCGCATTGCAGCGAAACTTCGCACTTGTATATTTGAGTTCATCGAACGGTGATTTCAACTTTCCACTTTTTTCACCGTATCAGAAATGATAATGGAATAGTCTCATCGCAGTCATTTGAAATTAAGAAATTGTGAATCTTTTTATATTCATCATCATCTTGAAATATATTTCAATGAACATAATTCACGTTAAATTTTTGACTCAGATTCTCCGCATTCCACTAAAAATAAATTTATGTGAAGTTTACAATAGGAAATATGTTAGCAGTACAAAAATTATTAAGTCTTCGAGCATGACGAATTCATTATTCTACTTGGCAACCAGAACTGTTTGTAGAATTCATTTTGTAGAATTATTAATAGTATCTATGAAAATCCAATCAATAAATTATGCATTCCGCTAGACTGTTTACAAATACAACAGAATTATTTATGATTTCATTGTCAATGCATTTCGAGGCAAATATTTTTCAATTCTCGAATAAACAGCGTATAACGAATTATGAAAGTGATAACAGACCACAGGTATCACAAGTACACAAAATCTCATCTGTTGGTTGCTAATATAGAAGATTCCATTTATTAAAAGCCAACATGTCATGTGTCGACGAACTTCATGTGAACTAATCCCATTCTTCCACAGTTCCAACATTCATACTGACATGAATCGATTGAATATCAATTTTTCATAATTATCCTCTATAGATATGATTATACATGAGTGAATAGTGACTGATGACGAGATTTTCATGCTCATTTGCTCTTCGAGAATACTTTGCACATTGAAACCTTTGTCAACTCCACTTATTTTCTCCATTGATAAACGTCAACAAGTTCGCCAGTTTCACTTAATTTTCTCAAATCTGAAGAGTTAAAACTATAAATAATACTGATCAGTTTCAGTTGGCACGAAATTCTCGAAAATTCTATCGATTTATCATATTTCAATTACATAATTGGACCACTTTTTTCTCCATTTTCCATTTCCAGTTGGCATGTGACTTGTATTATCGCTTCTTTGGTAGCTTCTCAATGGAGCCATTATACTGGTGAAAAAATTTAACTCATCATTTCCCATTCGAATTACTTGATTTCCCTTGAAGGAGAACTGTTTGCATTTGGAATGTAGCGAACTAATACAAACGACTCTCCTTGGTGAATTTTCATTTTTTCATTTCTCGATAAACAAACTCAATATAATTCTCGTGGATATTTTCATATCTGGGTAATTTTTAGATTCCATTTATTGGCGGAAGATGCGAAGATCCCATCATTGCCTGAAATTAATTGGGGTCTTGAGAATAAACCCGATGAAAAATGGATCAAACCATTCAAAATCGATGTTCCGAAAACAGTGAGTTAGGACTTACTTTTATGCATTCTTGGCTTACTTCATAATCACGTCAACACAACATTTGAATGCTTAAGGTGATTGAGGATCTCAATGAAAGATTATCAAAGACACGAACTAGGGTACCACCACTCGAAAAAGCAGCTTGGACGTATGGGATATCCAGTACATACCTCAATAGTGTACTGGATTATTGGAGAACTAAATACGATTGGTACAAAAGACAAGAATTGCTCAATAAGTATCCTCAATTTACTACCAGAATCCAAGGTCAGTATATAGAAC